>JAODKL010000001.1:41409462-41421746 GCA_026780765.1 Petrocephalus schoutedeni | reverse complement strand
CGAAGGTTTTTCAAGTCACATGGGAAATATATGTTAAACATCTATGGGGGCTGAGCCCCCCTTAAATGAAAATCCTAGAAACGCCCCTGGTTTCAAATAATAATTCCGAGCTTTTTCTTTCCCGAACTGTGATGAAGGACGTGATGTTTTTTTATTTTCTGCCAGTGGGTGGCAGTGTTAACCCAACCCTTTGACTTGACTTAACACAGCAGGAGAATTTATAATGGTAATTTTGAAACTGGCCCTCCAGTCCTCTACAGCTGGGCTTTTTAATATGTAAATGAACTAAATGGGGTTAACTGGAGATTCCAGAGAAAACCCTACAATGACACAGGGAGGGCATGCAAACTGCACACACATTGAGCCAGGGCAGAGACTCGAACCCTGGTTCCAGAGGTGTGAGACAACAGTGCAAACCGCCACACTTGTTTTATTCATTAACCAAATGAAACAACTCAAATGTATGTAATTAAAGCTTACATAATTACCAGATTTTGTTCAGATTTTTAAATAATTCGTTTTTTTATTAGTGGGTGAGAAATTTGCCAGTGATTGGTAGAATGGGTTTATTTTGCATGAAGTGCTTTGGTGGTTTTAGTGCTTTTATTGATGGCATTAAATGTTGTGCAGAGCTGCATGCAGGTAATGTAGACTGTGTGAAGAGTTTTAAAAAAGTGATTTCAGCATTGAGCAATTCTCTTGCGAATGATAGCTAGAGTTTGGCATCCTGTCTGTTGCCTGTGACCCTGACCAGGATGAACAATGACAATATGGATGGATGGTCAATGGTAACTGGATGTAAACTATAGGCACATAATTGAACTTGGATTGAAGAAGCGCGTTTAATAATTTGTGTTTTAACTCAGGTATGAAGGGTAAGATAATGTGAAAATGCCTAAGCCAGAGGCCAAAAGTAAAAGAAAATATAATCCTTAAAGTATCTGCTGCACAGTCATGATGCCTGTGTCTCCCAATCAACTAAAAGAACCATGGAGATATAACATTGCATTTTAGGTTACTTTGAAGAATTACCTGATTGACCAACTTGGGTTTTTAGTTGACACTGGTTATGATAGTGAGGAAAAACTGACTGATTAACATACCCTCTTTAAGTAAATGATGCTTAAAAAACATTTATTTGTGCTTGCAATACTTTGCTGAACATAAACATTGACTGCTTCTTGAAGGGATCCTTAAAATACAGCACATAATGTTCTATCCCTTATGACTTTACTATCGTACATAAATATTTGGGTTGCATAGTGGCTAGCAATGCTGCTTCATTCTTTCAGTCATAAGGGTTCAAATTCTGCCTCTGCCCTGTAAGTGTGCATGTTCCTCTGTGCCATACTGGTTTATTCTGCAGTCCACAGACATTTAGTTAATGGGCACCTCTGAATTCTAAATTGTGAGTGTGTCTGTGTGTGCATGTAATAACATGCCTGGCAATGAATGGGCATCTTGTCCAGGATGTAACTCTTGTCCCCTATGGTTACTCAAACAGACCCCCCCCCATATTCACTGTGAAGGAAAAGTTTGACAGACAAAGAGCTTACATATTTGGTTAAGTGCATTGTTATTTGTACCATTCCTTTTAATTCACTGAATAGAAAAGTTATCAAAAATTCAGCGACGCAGAATAAAAGTTCATCATTGTAAGGACACATTTTTTGGAACACTGGCCATTTCTCTCTCCCCCTCATGCCCTCTCTGCCTTTATGCATTGACTTCCATAAAGTTTCCATAACACAGCCCCTGCGGTCTCATAAGGGGACCTGCTTCCTGCTTCTCAGGCTCAAACAGTTAGATCATCTGACCTTGCCCTGCTACTGGCTTTGCTCAAGCTACTCAGAGGTCTCGTGTCTTGTATCGTCTCAGTGGCTTCAGCAGAATGCTCAAGCTCCTCTTCTCTCGGCTCCAAGGTCACAACATAGGGAGTCGCACCCTTGCCATACCCCATTGGGTCCTTTAGCATCGCTGGATTCCCCACCTTCTTCTCCAGAGTATTGAGGGGCATGGTGAATCTCTCTTCCCCCAGTCCCTCCTTAGTAATGGAGTAGAACTGGGCTGTGGGCCTGTCTTTCAGCAGGTTGTATCCCCGCGCCTTCTGGATGGAGAAGACGGCCACGGAGGGTAAGCTTGAGTCACCTTGGGGCAGCGTCTTGCAGGATACACAGCGCATTTTCCTCAGCCCCAGGTAGAAGATCTCCACAAAGTTAAGAAAGAGTGACACAAAGGCTACAGTCACCATGAAGATGATGAATATGGTCTTCTCAGTGGGCCGTGAGACGAAACAATCGACAACATTGGGGCAGGGCCACCGGGCGCACTTGTACAGGGGGAGGATGCTGAAACCGTAGAGGTAGTACTGGCCTGTTATGAAACCCACCTCAAAAAGGGTCTTGAAGATGATATGGCAGATGTAGGTCCGCAGCAAGGTGCCTTCTAGGCGGAACTTCTTGCCACCCTTGGTGATGGCTTCTTTGGCAGCATGGACGTTGCCTTGGTCGGGTGTCAATGGCAGATGTTCCTCTCCCGTCTCTTGCCTGCGGCTCACCTCCACCTCCTCTCTCTCCTTGCGTTTCTCCTCCATGTGGACGTGGTGCACGGCATGGCCAACATACACCAGCGAGGGCGTGGAGACAAAGATGATCTGAAGAACCCAGAGCCGGATGTGCGAGATGGGAAAGGCTTCGTCGTAGCACACATTCTCACAGCCCGGCTGCTTGGTGTTGCAGACGAAGTCTGACTGTTCGTCGCCCCAGACAAACTCTGCTGCCGTGCCCAGGATGAGGATCCGGAATATGAAGAGCACCGTCAGCCATACCCTGCCAATCACAGTCGAGTGTTCATTTACCTCCTCCAAGATGTTTCCCAAGAAGCTCCAGTCACCCATGGTTGCTGGTTCGCCTGAAAGAAGACAGCGATAAACCAAAGTATTAGCATAGTATGCTAGATACAGTAGCAGCGTTATAGAGAGCGTGTTATAGGAGTCAGAGTAAATGAGAGAGTGTTATAAGAGTCAGAGTTACTGAGAAATAGCTATAAGAATCAGAGTTACTGAGAGAGAGCTATAAGAGAGTTATTGAGACATTATTACAAATCAAATGGCAACTTGCCACCGTAGAAACAAATGTCCGTCACCCTGGCACCTTGCGCTATGAACTGAACTTCAGCCCGGGTCTTTGCCACCTAAAGCGATGTCCTTGTCGCACCAGTGGGCACGTGTGAATGAATCGCCTCTGATGGCTGGTTTTCAGTTCACCGCAGCATTTAAGCTGGGAGCCAGACGAGCCTTTATTCCACAGGCAACAGGCAGCAACATGACTGACAATGGGATCATCAGACACAAAGGAGAGGTCGGGGTGCACCGCGGGCAGCCGGGGATACGCGCATGTACACTGAGCATATGGCAGCCTAGGAAACTACGTTTATCAAATGCATCTGATCTCAGTGGGACACTTACTTACAGCTGATCAATTCCAGTTCCGCACTTTATCAGTACTGTTCTACTGCTGTGGTTATGTGCACATCCTTTCCTGATGCACCACCTGTTTATTGCACATTTATTGGGTCACTTCTAATATTGGCTTTTGTATTGTACTATCTTGTCTCTTATTGCTGTTTGTTCTGTTTGTTTGTTCTATTGCTGCTGTTTGTTCTACTGTTTCCCCCATGCACCTGTTCCCTCCCTGCAACTTTGGCATAAGAATTTCACTGTGTTCCCCGGAACGTTTGTGACAACGCTAAGCTGACACTTGAAACAGAAAGGCTGGCATGCCAGAGAAATTCATGTGTTAATAATCCTCCTGTTGGTGTCATACTATGATTTTATGTCTGTCAAAGCCATTTCAAAACCTCTCCTCATCTCATGCCAGTATTTGCAGCAACCATCCAATACACCCATGTAATTTTCTGACTAATCAATACCTGTTTGAATTAATTAATTAAGTAAATGAATTAATTGAACTGGTGGTGAAGTTTAACAAAGACACTGAATGGCTGAGGTGCCCCTCAGGTGAGGTTTGGGAACCGATGTGGTGTTCATCTAGCCATCCATCAAGATCTCAGTAACTTGTAAATTTTTATTAGTTTTTACTGTGTTACTGTTCTAATGTTAAATTGTGTTTTTTCTGAGGAAATATACACTTACTACACAGATAAATAGCTTAAAAAAATTTTTTGGACTGCCTAAGACTTTTACACAGTATATTCGAGGCATGATTTTTAAGACATCCGAAATTCTGATTAATGTAATTGTCTATAAACTTGCTGTCCCAAGTGGGCACACATGGACAGGAGGACACTGCCCTGACCAGATACTCCTTATCCTGCCCAAACAAAGATCCAGTGGTGAATGGCTGATTTCTGTCTTATAGAAACTGTGAGTGAGACTAATAGGGGGCGATACTGAGCCCATTCTCTCAAAAATACCTGCAGCTGTCGCGTGGCTTATATGATGGTTGGACTCCAAGAAATGGGGCAACTAAAGCAGACTGTGATACATGGGAAGGCAACAAGGGGCAAATGAATGAAGGCAGTGGCTGCTGGATGACATGGGGCTGTGTGGAAAGTAACTTTTGATGTTTATGTTCCTGAAATCGGGCTTCTGACCTTGACTTTGCTCCACCAAGAAGAGACACAAAGAGAAAGCATCTCCAGTAGCAGAGCCCTGTCAGATGCCCACTGAAAGTCACACAACACACCTGGCAAAACAAACTCAGACCGGGAAAAAAGTTTATTTAATAAATGAAACTGTGTAGCCATTATCTAAACTGTTGATATATTGTTGCCCAAGGAAACCGTTTGCACTGTGATTTTAGCAGTGAGAAAAAAACAGTTGTGTTTGGAGTTCATGGTTAATGTTCCAAGCTGCTCATTTACTACACAACCCAAGTGTCCTGTTCAATGTCTTTGCTACAATACTCAACATGTTCTTCAAAGAGAGACGCTCATCAAGATATCCTGTTCTGGATGGGTGAGGTTTAGTTCTCATGGAGGGAAGTGATTTTTCTTATTTTAATGCATATTTATATGCTCAAGACAATTGTGTACACAACAGTGTAAAAGTCAAGTACCTCACTGTCATGCAGAGTAAAAATGAACATTCCTGTTACTATAAATACTGTCCACTGTCATTTTGTGCTCCCTTTATTTATTTAACCTTTATAGATGTTTGGGTCCAGTTCAACTGCGCTATGACTCTATGAATGCCAGAAAGTTGCTGAGTAATAAAGTGTGCGTTACTGGTAAAAACATTACAAAGTATATAAAAAAAGATTTAAAAGATGGTCATTGATTTGTGAGTATTTTTCATGCAGAGAAGATTACGATGAATATCAATGTGTGTGCAAGTCTTTTTGGCCACATCGTAAGACCATCAGCTCAGCCAACGTGAGCCCCTGAATTCAACCTCCTCCAGTCCTGTTCTGCCGTTTTAGCAGAGACTGCCTCTTGGTGTCAAGTTCATCCAATCACAGGTCACATACCAAGCTGGACAGGAGGGGGCGCTAATGGTGAAAACTTGGCATATGAGCTGAGGAGTGCAAAAAGACACCCATGTGGGGGGAGTCATCACTGTGGCTAGAGAGTACAATGAGATTGCTGGAGGGGTTACATTTTTTGGCCACATATTAGAGAAAGTTAACATTTTAAAACCATCGCTAGGATCTCAAATTTTATAAATCAAACGTACAATCTTTATTATGAAAAGAACACAGTATACCTCTTTTAACTTAGAATATCATAAAATAATCATGAGACAGGGTGTTAGTGAATCAAAGGAAAATGACACAAATTAAATACTGATAAGTCTCCTAGTAATCTCCTGTTACATTAAAACACATGGTGTTATGTTAACGTGAGACCTAACACCAAAACCTGCATCTTAGATCCAAGCTGTCCACAGTCCTTTCTGGCAAAAAGAGAACACTGGGAAGTTCAAGAAAACTAGAAAGTCTCACCTTGCGGTGCAGTGCTCTAACAGGGAGTAGGAATATGGAACTGAACAAAAAGACCTCAGTTCAATTTTTCCTTTATTCTGTGTCACCATTTCTCACACGCCAGAAAAGAATTTCAACCATGTTTCCTAACGAAAACCTTTTACAAAAATGTTGTATTATTTACATTCCAGTTATGAAATATTTGTAAGCCGAATGAAGGGGATCAAACACTGAGAATGTCTGTCTAACAGTAAATTACCATACTTTGTCTGTGTGGGATGAGTCATCGGGTTTCAGCTTAGAGGCAAATTCAAGTAAAGTCCTACTGTACATGCAGCACAGTGCAGTGAGATGTACAGCAGTAGAGATTAATAGGACACAAGCTTCTCTCATTAATCGGAGTAGAAATTGCTCCCGTCACGACCAACCACAGCTATGTAATACAGAAGCAAGATTTTCATCATCCTATACTTTGAGCTGTGAACAAGGGGCAGATAGGTTGAATCATCAGATAAATATTCCCTCTGTTCATCAATGTGGTGGGAAAGAGTGTTCATGTTACCCCTAAATAAAAGTGAACTGGATAAAACACAGCTAAGGCTACAGCCTGCAAACGACACCCATCTTTTTTATTGGTTACTTTCCGTGAGAGTAGAGCCTGGCAAAGGTGAACCCCACCCCCCAACTGAGGGGCGCTGGGCGTGACGCGGCAGACGGGCCTACTGTAAGCCATGAATGCCGGTGGGATTTGGCACAAAGACGTGAGGTCATGGTGTGGAGAGCAGGGACATTGAGTGGGTGCACTGAGGCATAAGGCTGGCCCCAACGCTAACCCCAACGCCAACCCCAAACCCTGCCATGGGCAGTCCCACCTACTGAACTTGACAACTCAATTGAGTTGACAACCAAATGACCAGGAGCAACAAAATACTATGTAAAACTGGGGGGCTAAAGTGAAGGCTGAGTAGAAAAGGGTAAAGTGAGTCAAATGCATTCTGAGTAGCCGGCATGGACATTGACAGGATGGGAATAGAATAAAATGGAGACTGGGTTTTTGCCCACAAAGATCGTGATTATAAACTATAAATGATAACTATTTCTCTTACCATCTGAATCACACTAGGTCCTATTAAATTTATATTTAATTGTTACCACTCTAGGGATTCACTTTCATCTCTGCTGAACTGTAACCTTTGTGAATTCCAAAGATCGCACTTGCAATGAAAGGGGACTCAGCACCTCACGTATGTGACAGGTGTTTCTATGGGAACAGACATGTTATAGTTATCACTGTGGGATCTCAGTCGTGACCTATCAAACAGTGTGAGAGCTTCTTACTGATGAAGTCCTGGGTCCATGCACCATGATACAATGTTTGAGTGACCAACTACTGAATTGGTCTCACAGTCTCTGTACGCTCCGCATGTATCCTGTGTGTACCGATACACCATCCTAGCAGCAGACCCAGAGACCCGCATGTATCCTGTGTGTACCGATACACCATCCTAGCAGCAGACCCAGAGACCCGCATGTATCCTGTGTGTACCGATACACCATCCTAGCAGCAGACCCAGAAACGAGCATGTACCCTGTGTACCGATACACCATCCTAGCATCACAGTCCTCAGTTTAATATGTTAAACTCAAATCTCTCCAATGCATGTTTAATTATTGTTTTAATATCATGCCCAATAGCCTTTCCCTAACCAACATGGAAATAGCATATACAGTATGAAAAATTCTCTTAAAGGTCAGTGTTATCAAATTGTAAAGAAAAACATTTGATAAGCTTATTTATATATGGGTAGCTGTTTTTTTTGTGCTTAGAACAACATCTCACGGAATCAGCATTCTCCTTTCGGCGGCCATCTTTGTTGACTCTGGAAGCCTGGAAGAAGCTGGGCACCGGTAAGCACTCACTGACCCAGAGGATGATTTTCAGAGCCAGGAGAAAAGGCAGAAGGCGTAGCACTAATAACACCTCGACAAAGACACAATTTCGTACAATTTAGATCACAGGACTGTTTCCTGAGTTGCAAACACAGGAACACAGTCTGGAGAAACCTCTATGGGTCCATGCTGTTTTTGGAAAAAAAAAAAATTGGGTCAGAGACTCCTCTCCTTACCGCCTGTATTTATGATCCAAGTTACACATAACCCTACATTCAGATTCTGGTTGCCTAGACACATTTTTTGAATGCTCCAGTTATCTTGCCATTGTTTCAGTGTCACCTTGGGGCACACCACAGACATTTGCTCAGCACAAAGATGGTCAAGTCAGTTTTTATAAATAATGAGCACATTTTCCCGTGCAAAACAGACCAGGAAGCGGAAAGCACAGGAAGGCTTCAGATACACTCAGTGGTTGTAGCTTTTCCTGGGATTGAAAAGTGAAAAGCTGAATTATGATGTTTTAATACAATCCCGACAGCCATCATTCTTTTGAAAACATATCCTTTCTCTTTTGTACAATGAATGGGAGAGTTTTGTATTAATTGTTAGATTGTGTTTAAGAAAGACCTGAACAAGTCAACATGTTAGCTAGCATCTCCACCAACTATCCAGAGTTAATGTAGCAGCAAACATCTACTAAGACAGAAAAACTACCAATGTATAGGAATCTGGAAGCTGCTGGAGATCCCCCCCATATTTGAACATAACCAACTTTAAGATCTGACCAAGCATCTCCAAAGAGATGTTAAACTATCAGCAAGCGTGAACACATAAAAACTAACAACATTAAGGTTTATGCAAGCAATTCCACAATTTCCACAGACACAATCCACAGGGTATTAACACACATCTCCATGGAGGCAGAGGACATAACAATTATTAGATAGGATTTAAATTTAAATGCTAACACGTCTACCAACCTGATGAACGAAAGGTAAATCTGAGATTCAAAACACAGACATTATAAGTAGTGATTCTCAGGTTATTGAAAAGAAATTTCGTGCTAAGTGTGAGACTAGGTCTGTGGGTTTATTAAAACTTCATATCTTAATCTTAATAAACCTAATATGAGGAATACCTCCAGCTGGGAGCGGTGCCCGACAGTGGTTTGGCAAAGCGGTGGGATTCTGTTCTCTGACTGGGTTCCAGCGCCCCCATGATATGTGGGAACCCAGGAGCTCCAAGCCGTTGGAGCGCCATGAGGAAGAGGAGGCAATTGTTCCTGCCAACCAGACAGGAAATGAAAACAGAGCTTCCCCAGGAGAGACCTGCAGAGGAAGGGAAGTAATGCCTGTTTTTAAACAATGGAGAAGAGGAAGACAGGAGGAAGAGAGAGAATGATAGCGGGAGAGTAGAACAGCCGCAGGACTGATTTTTGTTTCCCGAGCTCCTGAAGTAGGTGTGAAAAAATTTGCTCTTTCCTGATTACTTCAGAATATTTTGATTTTTTGCGATACCAGTATATGAGATGCCAATATATCTTTACTTTATGATATTTGTAAATGTAAATTGAAACTGAAGGGCTCGCGTTATTTGAAAATGTCCATAAGCCGTTTGAAGATATTGATGCAAAAAAAGGCTCTGCAAGAGAGAAACCCATTTTCAGACATGTTCAAGTCATCTTTTAGCATTTGAATAGTATAGTATAGTTTCCAAAAATTTTAAATCTCATTTACACTGATGCATGTTGATTTCTTTAGCCCAACACAAAACAATAGTAACAATAATAACGCATGGAAATAGTGTCCAGAAATCTACCTGGCCAGCAAACACAGACTGGGGCGCTGAGCCTTGGCTCATGCAGATACACCTTTTCCTGCATTTGTCTTACTGTTATGTTCTACATCAAGCTGCTGTAGTTGACGGTTTGACTGTAGAAAAATATTACACAAGGCCACAGGTTTCCTGTGTTCTTTCCAAAATCTGACTCCCTTGTTTTCACTGAGGTGGGGCAGAGATTTACTAGGTCAATGCACATATTTTATACATTTTAAATTTAATATTCACTTAGGTATACAATGTAAAATACTGACTTACAAGCCATTTACCCCAAAAAGATTACACTATTGTACTATAATACTATAAGTTTCATAATACATGGTTAAATATTTGAACCACAACCACACTTGCCAAAATATTTGCATTTAGGATATACAAACAATAGATATTTTATGATGGAGAAGGTGGATTGTGACTGTTTACGCACTCACATGCTGGGAAGCACTGAAAATGCAAGGCTTGAATAGAGTTTGAATAGAGTTTAGGAAGTTCAGCCCAATCTCTCACACATTCAGACAGACTGCTGTAAACTGATGTCATAAGACACAACTAACTAGCCTTGGCACAGAGTCTTAATAGAAGGCCTCCACATTAACAACACATTATAAATTAATTCATGCCGGGCATGACTTAAGAATGTGTTGCCGAATAAACAGACGTAAATTAAAAACCATTCACCTTGTTTCAGAGCAGCACATGTGACAGGCCTGCCGCTAGGCTGATGAATAGAAGCGGACTCATAGTTATGACTGTTTATTTTTTAGGTTTCTCGTGAGAACTGGCACACAGGGAAAACTGCCTCTGTGTTCTAGCCTCTGTGAGCTTAAAGGGGCCACAGGCAAAACTTAATGCTGTTGCTGAGCGCAGCACATACACGCCACAGGTGACGCGGGTTCCCCTTTTCTGTGACCTTCAGCACAGGGTTTCAATTCAGGTTCTAAGAAAAACCCACTGGTCAGAAACAGTAGTGCACTCCATGTAGCTAAAAGCATGACTGGGCACAGCCTTAGATAACTACTAATAATAAAATGATAACTAGTACTACAACTACTACTACTCCTACCACACCTCTGGGACCAGGGTTCAAGTCTCCACCATGGCTCTGTGGGGAACAACCCAGGATGGGGGGCCAGCCCATCGCTGGGCACACTCACACAACACTCACTCACACATGGGCAATTTTAGTAACTCCAATTAACCTCAGCATGTTTTTGGACCATGGGGGGAAACCCCACGACCACATGGGAGAACATGCAAACTCCACACACATGAAACCGGGGCAGGATTTGAACCCAAGTCCCAGAAGTGTGACGCAACAGTGCTAACCACTGCACCAGCATACCGCCCCCTAACAACAACAAAACAAAACAACAATAACAATAATAATAATAATAATAAAAAAAAGACTTAAATAGAGTTTTCCCGGGTTTTATCACTAGGCCTACTCAGCAGCAGAGTCAGGATTTGTCAGGAGTTTGTACAGTAAGACACAGTAAGGCTTCATATAGCAATGCAATAATTCATTTTCACAGTCCTACTACAAGCACTGGACTGTTTCAAGGCTGGATTACTTATGGATCACTTCTCGTAATTTGCGGTATAAATAAACTTGTAATGTCCTTCAGTCCCTGTTATGCTCTGAATAAACAAGCTACTACTTTCCTTTTCGATGGTGGGTAAGCCTTAGTCTTTGGCACTTTTCCTAACAATGAGAGGGCATTTCAGCCGTGCCCCAAAGACAGTGAGCTCCTCCCTCAGTCACATGCCGGGATATGAGGTAGTACTAATCATAAGCACAATGCCATTAGTGCATTTAACGCCAATGCTCCAAAATGCAGCGTCCATCATTACAAAACCATCCTTCACATCTCCAGGCCCTGTAGCTGGCACTTTCTCTCCCAGTCACCTCTGCGTGCTATTAAGGGAAGGTATGTTATCGAGATTCTCATGACTATGGCCTTGTAAGGCTGAGATAAGGAGGTGTCAAGAGCGGCAGTGATCCCAATAGTAAGTGAGAATGCGTTAGTCACAATCTGATTGGCTGTGCCAGCCTACCCACGATGCATTGCTTCAAATGGTTTAAGAAAACAGAGGGTGGAGGCCATTTGACATCACAGGTCCTCAAATAACTAATAAGGGAGATGTACTAGAAGAAAAGCTCTCGGTGCTCTCATACCAGTGTCCATCTCCAGCACACACCCATAACCTTTGTGGCGGGCAGTAGTAATGCGTGGATCAGCTCTGATGTCATCCAAACCTGCATAAACTATCCACCTGCTAAATTGGAGAATATCTCCAATTTAAAAACCTGCACACAATCACACATCCTCAAAATTTCTCAGCGGCATACATGCAAGTGTGATGATATGGTTACATATTACACTGAATTACACTGACTTTAAATATATATAAACACTTATTTAAAGTAAAAGTTATTTTTAGTAAGATAAAAATGGCAACAAGTATTTCTACAACACCTTTAAAATAAAAACTAAAATTTAAAAACTAAAATTCAGAATTCTGTAGCTTCCCTGGCACAAACAGTTTAAAATCTAATAATAACATTTGGCAGCTGACCAATATAAGTAATAAAACACAGAGCATTCAGCA
>JAODKL010000001.1:41374497-41394387 GCA_026780765.1 Petrocephalus schoutedeni | reverse complement strand
TGTGCCCGGGTGCAGAAGTGAGCAGTGTGCCAGGCTGCAGAAGTGAGCAGTGTGCCAGGCTGCAGAAGTGAGCAGTGTGCCCGGGTGCAGAAGTGAGCAGTGTGCCAGGCTGCAGAAGTGAGCAGTGTGCCAGGCTGCAGAAGTGAGCAGTGTGCCCGGGTGCAGAAGTGAGCAGTGTGCCAGGCTGCAGAAGTGAGCAGTGTGCCAGGCTGCAGAAGTGAGCAGTGCCAGGCTGTAGAAGAAGGACAGACGTTGATTCATCAGTGCTGGTGCACAGGGGAGACTGCATGAAAGCCAGCCAACACATGTAGATACTAAGAAAGCCAACAGAACAAAGGTTCGAACCTGAGGTCTGAGAAGAATAGACCAGGTGAAATATCCACTTATAAACTTATAATCAAGGCTCCATTCATTCATTTCACACTCATCATCTCCTGGGGCCACAAACTCCTTAGGATGGTTTGGCTGCATGTCAAGAACTCATGGATAAAATGTCTGCAAATCTCAACTGATAAGAAAAAAAAGAATCAATAGCCAAACAAGTGGACTAAGTATAACAAAACCCATAAGTTCTTCAGAGTTCATAAAACTTAGCTAGTTCATCTGCTTTAAGGAACTGCCCCCCCCGTCCCCCGCCCCAATGCTCAAATGTGGTCCGACCCACATAGGACTAAATGTACTAACAATAATCCTTCTCTTATGGGAAGCAGGCCCTTGCAGGATACAACAGCAGCACTGTGCGATCTGTTCCTGCTAAATACAGACGGTCTTAGAGCACAAAACTGCTTTAATTAAACTGTGAAAATAAAGTGGTGCAGTGTATATGCAAGTAGTCAGGGAGGGCAATGCTGGACCCTTACAAACCGGACATACATAAGGGGTGTAGTATTACTCACCCACAAGTTTGCAGGATATATTCTGCCGTGCCAGGCCCTGTACCCCACTAGGGGAGGAAGACATACTCCATGCTGCCAGTTGCTAAGGAGAAACTTCCTCACAAAGAGCACTAATCATAACAAGCTAGAAATTCCAGGCCACCTGACATAACGCATCCTTGACCGACCCACCCTCCACGCCCCTTCATGCAGTAATCCTGCTGAGTGAGGCTCCCCTGTGTCAGTCAGAGATAATTTGAAGGTGGATGCCTGTCACAAAGCCTCACGCAATAGGAAACCTTTACTGCTAGTATGTAAGGCAATTGCCACCCCCTCTCCAGTAGGCCTGAGGGGTGCCTCTGCATGGGAGGCCTCGGCCACACAAGGGCCCCAAGAAAAGCTTAGGATTTGCCAAGTTATTTGTGAACAGGGAAAAAAAACATAGAACAATTTCTTATACGGTTTTGATTTCACTTAAGAGCCACAAAGTCGCTACCTTGCAACCGCAAGCCCTTAAAAGCCATCTAACAATGTACTGAATGCCAAGTGCCTTTCCCCCTGGAGCCGGCTCTCCGATACTGTATTTCCTGGAATGTATGCATTGCATATTTGACAGTTTTGCTGAATAACTTCATTTCCTTTGAACAGACCTCCAAAAGTAAACAGATTCTCTCATTACACGTTTTTTTAAACATCACTATAAACTCGATGACCTACTTTAAACTGCCACGGTCCCAGACACACAATGTTAAAGTGGAAACGTTTTTGTGAATGTTTCACAAAATGTAAACATAATTAGGAAGAAAAATTAACTCTGTGTTGAAGCGCATGTTCCTACTGGAAAGCTATGACTTGCCCACGGTTAAGACCCCTCACGCCTGTTTTTCCACACTATCGGTGACATCAGCAGTACATCACCCAGGACTCTCAGGCTGCCTGGGGAATGTGGAGGCCTGGTCAGGCTGCTCTGTTCAGATATCCTGCAGTCTCTCATTTCTTCACATGCATGCCAGCAGCCACAAGCAAAATGAACAAACCAGTTTCATCTTTTAACCTACAATTAAATAATGCCTCTTTTTAGTCTAGGAGTTTGTTTCAGATCTGAACAGATTTTACAGAAATAACAGAACACACTTATCAAGAAAATAAGCTTTGGAAGAAAAAAAATGCATAGTCAGGCCCCATATTCCCAGTCACCCTTCTATAACTGTTCCATCAGTGAAAAATGTCCCTACAGCTACAGATATCTACGAGTTTATAGTTCCTGGCTGGATCTAAGTTACCTACAGAACTGAAGACTCTCATAAAATGTAACTCCAGACCCGGACATAAGAAATGTAATGGAGCACTTTAGCCAAACAGGAAATGGGCTGCAGAAGAATGAGCATCATCAGGAGTGGCCACCCGAGATTAATCTGCCATGGCACAGAATTTCACATAACACAGTGTGTTTGCCAAGCACACTCAAAGCAATCAGAGAAAATCACACTGTTAAAATGAGGTGCAATTGTCGATCTGGTTACTTCCTCAGCTACTAATACAATACAGAAAATCACCCCACTAATGCCTGCTTTTAGAATTTACCCTGAATCCCAAAACACACACTTACAAATCCAGTATGAATTACATACATGAGAAGAGGTGGTGGACAGAAGTTGTGTATTTGGTACTGAGCTTCATGTTTTTAAGGGTAAAAATGCTGCTTGATGATTCAGACAAGTGCCAGTGCTTCTCCACATTTGGGAACGACTGGATTAAGGTGTAAACACAGCAAGTAACATCCCTTTTAATATGAGCATTCTGCAGAATGAAATGACACTAGGCAGAGCACTAATGTGAATCTCCTTGTTGTAATAGAGGCTGAAATACAGCTCGTTTGTCCTGGTACTTTCCACATTTGGTCTGTCATGCCAGCTGAAGAAGAAGGGACAGCGGTGGAGCCAGTGAGGGGCCAGGATGCCCCCCACCCCCATTTTCATTGGCTCGCAGTGATGTCAATCATGGAACGCCTTAGGCAGTTCTCCAAGACGCACATCAGAATTAGTTATCAGAATTGCATGAAGGTACCCAAATCATAGCCATGATTATGGTGCAATTGAAGAAAAATTTAAAATGCATGTAATTATTGGCCACTGGTATATTTAGGGTTATTATACTTTTCAAATTTGCATTAGTTTTTATTTTTATTTAGTTTTCTGTTTTGTTTTTTAGTTTTAGTTAAGTTTCAGTTTCTTGTAAGAATAGATTTTGTTTTGTTTTTATTTTATGACCATTTCCAGTTTTAGTTTCGTTTTTATTTAGTTTTAGTGCCAATTTTAGTTTTCAGTACCATGTTTTGATACGACACTTCACTTACAATGACTTACATCTTGCACATGAAAAAGCTAAGGAGAAAGTGTGAAGCATTTTGATTTCTTGCCTCAACTTTTCCCTCCAAGCCCCATACCTCTCTCCTATAACACCATCTTGTTTTTATAGCTATGGAGGACCTGGTTTATTGATGCTCCCATTCCCTGATTACTATATGCACACACTTGATGGCATTTGGCACTTTTCGCAAAAAGTGAAGTCTACCTGGGTGACCCCCCCCCCCCCACAGTGAAAACTTCTAGGGGAGTAGTAGTTAGAGATTTAAGCATTATTCCTAGCAATAATATAGTAATGCAAAAGACAATTATTGCACAAAGCATTGAGAGAATACTGAAACAAGGTAAAACACGCCAATTTCAAAAACATTGCCCCTGAATGTGTGAAAGATTGCCATCCAGCCCTGTGTTAAGCTTAGGTATAGGAATAATAAGAAATAAATATAATTAATAAACATAATTCTTATGGCAAACAATTAAGCTTGGTAACTTTAGCAATAGTCTTTTATTTTAACAAAAGATTAGCCTAGAGGAGCGCATTTTCATTTATATAACCACTGCACAGCACTTACGTGTGAGTCTGTGAGACAGGGAGAATGGAAAAGATCTGCAGTGCCGCTCAGTGGATAAAACTTAATTTCTCCTCTCTGGGTCACGGCTATTTACAATTTTTTGGAATCCTAAAAAATCTTTTACCTTTGTCATGAACGCTGTTTCTAGTCTAGCCGAAAACGGCACAAACAACCTCGATGAACGCAGAAAACCAGTATATAAGAATACTTCGATTAGATGAGAAATGCACCAACATGGCGGACGGCGGTCTTTGCTTCCTGTGGGCGGGGCGGTGTGACGTATTGTGTGACGAATATTGCAATCACAAGCACAGTGCAAATCGAGGGTGTAAAATATTACCAGCATTTCTATTTCGTTTTAGGTTGTGTTGTGTTGTTTTTATTTATATGTTGTAGTTTTTATTTAGTTTTGTCGTTTTGATCTCAATTTTTTATTCAAATTATTTTTCATTCCTAGTTTTAGTCTTCCATCCATCCATTTTCCAACCCGCCTTATTGTCTTCGGGTCGCGGGGGGTCCGGAGCCTATCCCGGAAGCTACGGGCACAACCCAGGATGGGGGGGCAGCCCATCAGAGGGCATACTCACACACCATTCACTCACACAAGCACACCTGTGTGCAAACTAGTAAGTCCAATTAGCCTCAGCATGTTTTTGGACTGTGGGGGGGAAACCCGATGTCATGGAGAGAACATGCAAACTCCACACACATGCAACCAGGGTGGGATTCAAACCCCAGTCCTAGAGGTGTGAGGCAATAGTGCTAACTACTGCACCACCATGTCACCCTGATTTTAGTCTTAGTTTTCCTAAACTCTAACAACCCTGCTGCTATCACTGTATTTATTTTTTAATTAATTTTGCTTGGCGTAGCTTCCTACGTTTTGGAGTCGCATTCACCTAGCCCTATTTTCCCATTGGAGATGTGTTGATTATTATGCGATTTTTGTGAATGCGAGGTTTTTCTGGAACGCATTAGTCGCATTGTAGCAGTAGCATTCTTTGCAAGACAATGGCAAGGCAAATCAATACAAAATAACATATTTTTCCATAAAAGCACAATTTGCCGATGCATTTTGAAATGGACGGGCTGTTCCAGCAGCGCCATCTAGTGCGGAGAAGTGCAAATTCCCACTAAAAAAAACAAACAGAACAACGGTGTGCTGAAAGGTAACATCATTTAATTTATTAACAGAAAATCCAGATACGACCTCATTCTACTTCTTTCCCACACAAATCAAACCGAACAGCTCTATGATGACTGAGTGATGAAGATCTTAAACTGTGGGGTTTGGAAGCAGATAGGAAACAGGACTCTGTTGCACGCTGCCTCCTGTGTCAGAGCATGCCAAGCCCACTGCTGGTCAGGGGACTGCAGGAGGTCTGTAACAGAACCCTTTGCTTCTTCCAGGGAGCACTGAGAACCACAAAATGGCACCTGAACACCTGAAGAAGGGGAAGAGGGCTCTAAGGGACAGGCCTTTCATGGGTGCGAGAGGGTTATGTATATATTACAGTGGAGGGACCAAAGGTCCCCAAAATGTAATACAAAAAAAATCGGTTATTCTGACGTTGCGAGGACAATTTTTTCAGTCGCCACAAGGGGGAACTGAATTTTATAAAAATCTGTGAATGCGATCAAAAAGCTAAAACGTCTTGTATTATGTTTGGTTTCTTATGGTTAAGGTTAGGACTTGGTAGGGGTTAAGGGTGTCATTACTGAGATTAAAGTTTTACCTATAGAAATGAATGGAAGGTCCCTACAAAGATATAAATAACAGCAACTGCTATCCAAACCATGCAAGGATTCTGCTAGTTTGCCCCAGAGATACTCAGTCTGCCCATGCCTCCCTAGTCAGTGATCCCAGCTTAATTTTGAGGATTACAGCCAGTGGGTTGCTACAGTAACAGGTTCCAGTGAGTCGCTACAGTAACAGCCCCACCCTGAACAACCACAGTATTCCAACCCAAGGGGTAGAATTACTGGATGCTTCTCACATTACAGCAGCCTACCAGGAGTATACAGAACATCAGAAAAAGTCAGAGCATCCCTCGCTCTTGCAGCTGGATTGCAGTACTCATATTCACAGATCTTTACACAAGATTTCGCCCATAATTTTACATTTCGGATCAATGCTGGTATAAATGACATGCTCGTTTTATGTGTTGGAGATGAAATACTATGGTTCTCTACCTAGCCTACCCTGTACCAGTCCCAGCACAGCTAGTACATGCCTTTTGAGGGCCTGGGTGTTTGCCAGAAGACCGAATAATTTTGTAGCTTTACACACCCATGCACTTACATATCAGTACGATGTACCATGTGACCGCAATGAATCCGCCCCTGTATTTCACAACAGAAATGCGCTACGCTGCTAAATGCTAATGACCGGCCATTTGAATAGGGATGTTAAAAAGCCTCAGCATTATAGCATCTGCAACTAGCTTTACTGGACACACGGGAAGCCAAGAAAAAAGGCAGCAACAAACTGAGATACTTTGGGGACATGCATACCTCAGGCTCAGAGACAGAGGAAGTGTCCCCTACGTCCTTCTCGACCTGGTCTTTTGTGGCATCTGTCCTTCTTACTTCAACGTCCATCTCATACTGGCCCCCGCCAATTGCCTGGACATCACAAGTTGTGGTTTGCACACATATTCAAGGAAAAGAGAACAGAGCGCCAGGGTGAGCTTAACACTTGGCAGTGCTCCTCTGAGTGTGCCGCATGCCTACTCAGCCACCTCATGGCGGTATAAATTAATCATGTCTTACAATAGTCAAAACAATAGTTTTTCTGTGATTGCGTTTCACAACCCACAGTTAGTTCAGATTATGGTTACTGATATTCACAAACGCATAGCTGTTCTTCGTAAACATGCAGTTGATAGTAATGAGTTGTTACATGACAACTGCAAGTTAAAGTTCAACTGGATTCTGGACGGCTTCCGGAAACTATTTAGATTGTATAAATGGGTAACAGTTACTTTGGACAGAAACATGATGTAAGAAGCAAAGTGATAGCGAATGTGCACAGGAAACACATTAGACTCACACGTCTCTTCGCAGAGTAGAACTTGGTGATGGCGTACAGGTGAGGGTCCTTGTTGAAGTAGTTAAAGTTCTCCAAGGCAAAGTTCACACACGCTTGAACCTCCGGATCACTGGGGTCCACATCCTGAACCTCCATTGGTGGAGCTGGACTTGTGGTAGCCATGACCACCACAGAAAGAAAGGCACACAGGAGTACTGAGAAGCTGGTCATCTTCAACTGAAAACAGCATCAGGTGAGCAAAAAGTGGCTATATGACGCACATGCAAACAGAACCAGGCACTGCCAATGTTTACCTCCCCTCCCCCATGGTCTAAGCTGGCTCTTATCACCTCTTATGGGTGTGGACATCCGAGACTATCTACTTAGAGGTTACAAGGGTTAGCAACATCAAAGATTCAATTGAAAGTCATCACAAGGACGAGCCTTAATGGGAGTTCGGGAGAGACACATACATTATCATGATCAAAAACAACATTATATGAATATTAAACTTCAGCTTCTACGTCAAAGTCATGCAGACTTCTAGAAACCACCCCAATACGTCAAATGAAAAGAAAACACACCTGTTTGATCAGGACTGTGTGTTGCTACACCTGGTTTCAAACACCAAATCATCTGCAGGAATGTATCATTGCCCAATCATGGACTTGCCCCAGCCTTATCTGTAGTTAAACCCCTCACACATGATCCTGGTGAGCTTCACTCTTAAAGATGGGACAAGCAGCATTTAAGCTTTCATGGAATTTTTCTGTAATATTTCTCTGTATGTTGATCAACAGTTCATGTTAATGGATAGTGTGGTTTCTCCTTTTCATACTGCTACTTTAAGTTACACATTCTTTTCCAAGGCAGATATCCATCCAGCCAAACTAGTTTCACTAAACTATGTTGCTGGAAGGTCTTTTGTCAGTTATGAGCATTGCCAGATGGGTAATGTAGTCTTTTACACATGGGCACACGTAGTAGCCAGTTTTTGTAAAATCGACAAAGTTGACCCATTACCCTGAGCAGAATAAGCAGCTGGGCGATGGATATGTTGAGTCTAACTATTTAGTTTGAATTTATATTAATAATTTCTCATGAATGACACCAATAACAAGTCAAGTGTGTAAAATGCAAAATTTATTAAAATTTCAATTTCATCTCTTTACAGTTAAGACATCTAAAAGGGTGCTTCCATGTTGTAACTCCACATTCTAAAATATTAAAAATTTCCATAAATGCTAACATTTAAATAATATGGAGCCTCTTAAATAAAAAAGCAAATGGCAGCCATTTCAGTTTAAGAAAAGGGTTGCATTTCAGTCACTATGTAAAAAACCGACAGCACCGACTCGCGCGACTCGCCCTGCCGGTTCCCCCTTAAATGGCTCACATCGCGGATTGCGCCAAAGCGCTTGCTTTTCCCGCCAAAGACGGAACAAGCACAGGCTGAAGTTCATCCTTCAAGTATTTCAAGACCGGGGCGGAAATCCACTCCATCTCATCGCGGACACCGCAAAGGCGCGACACGCCACCACGCGAGTGCACTCGAGACCGGCCCACAGAAAACGGGGACCGCCTCGACCCACGTCATACCGACCCTTTTCTACAGTCCCTATGACAACACAACCAGTTCAAGTTTAACCTTTGTAGTGACCTAAAGGCAAAGGGGAGACAGAATCTTTAGTCTTTTTATTTAAATTACAATAATAATAATTACAATAAGAATAATTACATCTATTATTTTAACATTACTGTCCTCTCTGACAGGCCACGCAGATTTACAATCATTCCGTTCAAAATATTTACTCCAGGAAGCATTCATCCTAAAATGGCAAGAGATAAATATCCCGCGAGAGGCCTTCTGCCAGTAAGACAGGTAATGAAAAACAGCGATTAAATCCTTAAGAAGAAAACAAAAAGTGCCAGATCAAACTGAGTTAAGAAACTCATCAAGGTTAGTGAGCTTGAGTTTTGGTTATGCAGAAGAAAAAAAACCCGCACGCGACAAATCATCCTCGGGATATGGGGACACCCTGGTCCCCCCTGCTCGGCCGGGGGCATCAGGATGCAGACAGACAGCGGTGGCATTTGTAGAGTTTGTGGTCGTGCGTGCGGATGTGGCTCTGAACGTTACGCTGCCTGAAGAAGGTCTTACTGCACAGCTGCGGGGAGGAAAGAGAAGATACGTCAGGGGGAGAAGAGGAAATGACCGGAAGAACGGTGTGTGGAGATGGGGCGGACGGGGGGCGGCCGCTTACGGGACAGGGCCAGTGTTTGCCCTCGATGTGACGGATGCGGTGCATGATCAGGACGTCGCAGTTCCTGTAGGTGACCTTGCATTGGAAGCAGGTATGTGATGTCACGGGGGCGTGGCCACGCGCCTGCCGCAGCTGCCGGAGCCGAGCCCGCCGGATCGAGTCGAGGAGTGCGGATCGCCGGCTCTGCAGGGGGGGCAGCCTGAGAGATTTCTGTGGACGGGAGAAGACGGTCCGAGAGCCGTTTATGAATAATGTGAGAATAAAAACACCCTGCAGGAGCGTCGCGCACACGGACACCCTTCACATTTGTACACACCTTTGGTTGTTCGCCTCTCCCCCTGGCACTCACTGGTCCCGTCAGGGCCGATCCGCGGAAGCCGTTCAAGGCCGGCCCCTCTGGCCCAGAGCGCCTCCGCAAGGACAGAGACACGGCGGCGCCACCTTCAGCCTGCCTCAGGCTGCGGGCGCGGCGGCGCGCAGCCCGCGCCTCCCGTATGGCGCCCCGGGTGCGTCCGGCGATGTCCGCCGCGCTCCGGATGCGCCGCTCTGGCCCGCTGGGGCTCACCGGCTGGCTGACGGAGCCCGTCAAGCAGATGTCCACACGCTCCTCCTCCTCCTTCTTAATGGTGCCGATGGGCCTACAGAAGGTGAAGAGGAAGCCAGGGTCCAGCAGCTTCACCGGGGGCTTGCTCTGCCGTTTGCCCAGCTCCGGCACGGCGGGGACGCAGACGGGGACGGGGTCTGCGGGCTCGTCTTTGATGGCCCTGAGCAGGCCGGACGGGGGCCGCTGGGAGAGCCCACTGGTCCCGGGGACACTCCTGACATTTGCCACTCCGTCTGTCGGCCTGGCAGTTTTGCGTGGGGCTTTCACGCGAGGCGCCACCACACGTGCCTTCACGTCCTTCCTCTTGTGGCTGCGCGCTCTGTCCCGGCTTCCCCTGACCGTCGATGGCGCGGGACGGCTGCCGTGCCGGGCATCTCGGACTGTCCTCCTGGTCACCCTGGTGCTCTGCGAGTCCAGAGGGCAGCTCCTGGCCACAGCCCTCTTCACCTTCAAGGAAAAGAGGGGCTCTATAGGAAGATGCCCTCTGCGGTGGCTACGTGCGTCAGTACCTGGGGGCAAAATGGGATGGGCTGCAGGTTCCGGCTTGATCTGCACATAGGAGCCCAGCTCCGTGCTCCTAGGGGGGGCTCTGATCCTCACGGAGCGCCTCAGTTCACTCTGCTTTGGCAGGCCGCCCAGCTCGTGGGTATTCCCACCGGTGGCCACCAGGGGGTGGTCTATGCTACTAGGCCTCATGTACTCCAAGCTAACTGGCTCGGGGGGCTCTATCTTAATCACCCGCTGCAGCAGGGTGCCACTCGGCTCGCTCCCTTCTGAGTTTAAGGCACCCGGCAGGCCTGGGGCTCGCGGTTTCCGGCGCGTCGTCAGGGCGTAGCTGTCCACTTTGGGCTTACGCAGCCGCTTTTTCTGCCTCCAGCCGGTGAGCTCCTCGGGGGTAGGCAGCAGGGACTTCCTCTGCAAGCCCAGCACGCTCAGGAGCCGGTACTTCTCCAGCGTCCGTGGGCTCTGCACCTCCTCCTCCAGGGGCTCCTGCTTGACAGGGGTGCCCTCCCGGGCGGCCTGTGGGAAGCAAAGCCTCTGCTTATACTTCCTGGAGCGGGAGGACGGCACGGTGACGCCAGCGGCTCCTCGATCTGCCGCCGCGTCGGCCGCGAGGCGCGGTGCCCGTTGTGCTGATGCGGGAGAGGAGCGTAGGATGCGCACGGGCGGCTGGCCGGTGGGGAGTCGGAGCGGGGGTGTCTTCCTCTTGTTGGATGGGGATTTGAAGTCCATGAGTTTCAGCCTGCGGGTGGGGCTGCAAGGGAAGCCGTTCCCATCTGGGCCGATTTTCGCCGTCCGTTCACCGCCCCCGGACCGGGATCCCTGCGGCGAATCCCGGATGTCGAACTGCCCTCTGCTCCGCGTGACCCGTTTAATAAAAGGTCCTGATTCCTCTGCCGTGCCCTCCTCAGTCTCACCGCACTTCCGCTTCCTCTTAGCAAGCACCCCGTCCCGCCGGTAGCCGGCGTCGTTTGGGCTGGCAAAGGCCCCCGGGGGCCTGGGCGAGTCCGCCGTACAGCCACCTGTGCAGGTATCGAGCGCCTGTTCTCTCTGGATGGCCCTACAGGCCTCCACCACAGGCCACATGCGAAAGTGCCGCGCCATGGTGGACACCTCCACCAGGTTCTCCAGCTTCAGGGACAGGGTAGAGGTGTAGGAGAACTCAAGCAGGGAGAGGAAGCTCTCCTCACTGAAACCTGGAAAGGAGAGCCGAGGCCACAGGGTCAGTGTCTCACAGCCTACTCTGGCACCATCTCACAGATACAGCCTTGATGAACGTTCTCAGCGGGGTTTCATCAGTTTAAGGAGACAAACAGCAGCGGAAACAGAACCAACCAAAGTACACCTGAGAACAAACAAAAAACGGGCCTAGAGAGAACACCTCAACGAGGCAGGTGACATACAAGCAGAAAACAGGAAATACAGGAGAAGAATGAAACAGACTTGGCGAGCACAGGGGCAGAGGTGACATAGGCAGACATGGTTCAACTCAAACAACAAGTTGCCTAAAACACAACAATCCAAATGCAGCAAATTTTTAACACAGGTGCTGGAAGATGACCTATCCAAATGCCAGGGTGTTTTTAACAGATCTCACTGAAGGCCACATCCAGAGAGGCGCGACTAATACTGTCCCCTCTGTCCTCTTAGCAATGTAAATTAATAACAGAGCTGGGTGAAAGTGGGAAGAGAGGAAAGAAACGGCTGCCCCCACCGGTCAGGTCGATGTCGGACTGCGGGCTGGGCGAGGAGGCCATCTCGACGAATACCTCCTGGAAGTACTCGCTGACCGCCGCCAGCACGGCCCTGTGCGCGGAGAAGGAGCGTCCGCCCGTGTGCAGGGTGATGTCACAGAAGAGCCCTTCCTCCCACTGACCCTTCAACTTGCACAGCATGTCGTTGGCATGAGTCGTCAGCGTCTTGGAGACCAGCGAGCTGGCGGCCACCTGCAGAGGAGAGGTGAGCCTTCAGAGGGCCGCTCTGACGTCTGGGGACATGCTGAAGCAGGCAGCTCAGGTCAGTCCAGTCCCGGAGGACTGGGGTTCCTGACCGTACAGACCGAAGTATCTGCAGTCTCAGAAAAGCCGTGCCATGCTGTGACTTAGCCGTCAGCATGTCATGTCTGTGGCCCTGCTGTGACTCTTACCTCTCGGCCTTCCTGCTCCGTCTGACATTCCCGGCAGCTTGTGACATATTCCCTGATCTGGAAATACATGCCTGAAGAACAGAAGAGGGAAACATTGTGTAACATTGTATAAAGTGAGAGAGTCAACAGGCAAAACATCCTCTCTCTCAAACACATGTATTTTCGATTAGATTTTCATGTTAATCTTGTTGCTTAATGAACCATAAGGTCTGAAAATTTATTTCTGCTAAAATAAAACTCCTTGCACCAACCAAAAACAGACCTACTGTCTTTTGGAGTTTAAAAGAATAATAAAAAATGCTCCTTTTCCATTGCTTACTGAATGTTTTCACAACCAGTGTAGATTACAAGATATTCACTTAGAGTGACTCTCATCTACAGAGCTGTTTTATTAAACTTTTAAACTCACAGTGCTGGCATTTGCGCGTTTAATCATACCTCTGCGCCATACAAAGAAGCGATCAGAAATGAAAACTAAACGGCATCGACCTGGCACAGAGAAACTACAGGTACTCCAAACGGACTGGTGGAAAGTGGGCCGTGGGTCCCGACTGGCTGGAGCAGCGTGGTTCTGAAACAGGGGTCTGAAGTACACTTATTTTGCAGGGCTGTCATCCAAAGGGCGAGAATGACGAGAGCCATCGGAGGCAAAGCGAAGCGGGGAGGATGGCCCCTGTAAATCGGGGTGCCGTTTTCACGGATGGCGTCGAGGACACCCACCTTCCCACCAGTAGTTCTCCGCCACATGTCGGTAAGTGTCCTCCAAGGTGTGGTGCCGCTTGCCCGCTCGCTTCTGGTGAAAAGTGGCGATCGCTTTCGATCGCCTGTCCTTGTCCAAGACCTCCCGGTAGTGGATGTATCCCTTCTCCAGCTTTTTTCGGTAAAGCACCCCATCGATCACCTCGAAGTAAGGCGAGAGCGTCGCGTCTCTGGACGTGCTCTCCTTCACGGCGTCGGCCGCATCCGGACCGCCCGCCGGCTCCCTTTTGGTGACCGGCGCATGTCTGCTGCTCAAACTGTCATCCTTAACGTACTTAGTGTTGTGGCTGCAGTCACCGGCCATTTTTCACCGGCTTCCGTCTTTGCTTCCGTCTGCCTGCCCCCCCCTCCCCACCTTCTCCCAACTTCTCCAATGCCCAGCCGTCAGATCAGGCCAAACTGCCGCACTAGCAGCTGAAACTTCTCATCCAGGGGCTACACAGTCACCTCAAAAAAAAATCTCAGCCGCCGCCAGCAGTACATCCATTTATTTATTTCCCTAAATGCGAGGGCGATCCATTAAAATGTCACCCAGAGCCCGATTTCAAAAGGAAACCGACCGGTTCGACATTCCAACTAAAGTTTCATAAATATCCGCCGCGTATTAGCAATAGATCGGAGTCACGGCTGGCCGCGCACAAGCGACATCGCGTCCAGTGCGTCCTTATCAGGATCCCAGGATGTCCATGGTACCCAAGCCGCACGCCCAGAGTCCGCGGTTCCGTCCGAACGGCAAGCCTCCTGCAGCGCCTTCTGCCGCAAACGTCATTTTCTCCCGGCTTAATCCATATATCCCGAGGCCAGTATCCCGTATAATTGGAAACGAGATCAAAAATGCACGCAACAAAAAACTTCTTCTACGATGCAAAACGCAACCCGAGCCCGTGTGTCCTCCACGCCATGCGAACTGCACCTCACACGGCGTTACCGCGCCGAGAGAAGCATCTCTATCACGCTGTACTCACTACCTGGAAACGGCATCACGCAGCTCTGCGCGGAGACGTACAAAGAAATATGTATCGCACTGTACTAGCAGGAAACTTACATGCGCAACTGTATCACATGGCGCTGCGTGGATACTGTATCGGGGAGCTCGCTACCGGGAAGCCGGAGAAACTGTATCACTGAAAGGCTGCCATCTGACTCAGTAACACTGTGTCATACTATTTCTGACAAACGACATCACAGGAGTACTACCCAAGCCGTCCCCCGGGGCAGCAAATTACCCATATGTAAAAAAAGAAATAAAACATGGAAAAGGAGAAGTTCGGTAGCTGGCTACCTGTGCCCCCCACCCCAGGAACTTGTGCTAGGATTTCGGAGCTACGTGATGTAGCTAGCTGCTCCTCCAGCGACGCTCGTATCGAGTTCACAACCGAAAACGTGAGGCGAGGCGTCCTCCCCCCGCCCCGCAAACCAGCGCTACCAATAACACCGGCTCAAAATACCACGACCTTACCGTCCCCGTCACAAACCACCATTTCAGCTACTACTTAGACCCTTTCCCCGAAAAGTCAGATGATCAAATAATCCAGTTCTTTAACTCGTAACCTTCTACTGGTTGCCACATGACAACCTAACCCATTCACACATCCATGGCGTCCTAGCCTCACTAAATGGCTATTAGCAGAATTGGTGCATCGTTTCTGTCCCGCGGAATGTGATTGGCTGCTGCGCCTGTACGTCAAGGCGTGTGGTGCCCGCCCATTCTTTTTTCTCCATGTCAAGGTAGGTTGCTGACATCAGCGTTGTCTTCTGTAGTGTGCGCTGACTAGTTGATTGTTGGGAAACAACAGGGAAAAATGTAGGGACCATCTGGAATCTCCTCCGTATAAGGACCGGCCATTAATTGATTTTAAATAAAAACTATTTAATCATTTTAATTTTTTAATGAATGCAAATTATAACAAAAATAGCATCTACGTTTTTATATCAATTAATTATAAACAAAATATGTTCAGCCGCAACAAATACTACGTTATTAACATTTCGAAATGGTTTTAAATAATTTCACGGGGATTAGTATCAATTACTTAACCAGTGGACATTTTCAATAAAATATATAAGAATTTTAAGCCTTGCGAGCTGCTGAAATGATGTACTGGTCCAGGCTACAAACAGTAGTCCTGTGATCCTCTGTGTACTGGAATATAATGTGAATCCATATGATAGTTTCCACCAGTGGCTAACACTACTGCCCCATACCTCCATGGCTGCGGATTATAATCTTACCTCTGCTTTGTGTGTGCATATGTGGAGTGTGGATGTACACTCCATGTTAGCCGGCTTCCTTCCACCACCCAAATTCTGCAGTTAGGTTAACTGGCGTTTCTAAACAACCCTCTGTGTACATCCCGTCTAAGGTGAACCCCAGCCTTCAACCATATGCTGCCTGGGATGAATGCTTGGAAGATGATTCTATATTCTGTATATTTGGACAACTTCAAAGAAGGAATGGAAAAAAAAAATTGTTTACCAAGTGAGAACAATTATCTCATCCCAGCGGTAATTCCTATAGAACATTCTTCTCATCATTGCTTTTTGGACACAAATGACAGGAAACTCAATTGGTTTGGTTTAGAAGTGGCTTTACTAACTATATTTCTAGCAGTGCCAGTAAAAGGAAAACCAACAGGTTAAGTGTACTTATGATGACAAGAATCCACCAGTTACTTATTCAGCACAGATAATGTGGAACAGGGTACAGGGTACCCTAACATTTGCATAGAACAGTTGTTGAGCCACAAAATGGAAAGGGTTACATTTAAAAATCACATAGTAAGATACAGGTTACGATACCAAGTTCCACTCCAGGAGTTTTACTGTCTGAAGAAATCATTTGGATTCAGGGCCCTATAACATCATCCCTGCTATTATGTCAAGGAACTGGTTTAATTTTCTTCACCGGGGCACCTTAAGTAAACCTCTCCAAAAGTAAGACTGGGCAGAGTCATGAGATTTAAGAGACATTACATGAGGCCATCAGCAAGATCCTGTTTGATATTTGATCATCGATGTGATAAGCAGATGCACCTGTACAGGTTGCAATAAATGTAACGATTCCTCGTCAGTCCGTCACTGTCCGAGGCTGCAGGTCTGATTAACGTCGAGGCATATGGATTGAACGGAGCAAGGTCTATTACATCCAAAGCCTTTTCAATTTGAACCTTTTACCGTAGACACTTTAGGGCTGCATATTCCTGGAAAACAGCATAAACAGGGGGAATACACACAGGATGAGGTAAGAAAGGAGCTCAGGGTCAACTTTCAATAGTGGGGGGAGCCATGAAGGAAGGAAGGAAGAAAAACCACACTGCTCATGCCCTAAAGAGCAATCACATACCTGCAATCACAAAGCCACTGGAGTTAAGCTCAAGGCAAAAAGACTCAAGATTCCCTTTACATGTTGTCTTTGACATGGTCCCGTACAGCCGCACAGACACCAGTGTAAACAAATGGAATCGACAGCAAATTATCACCGTCTCACTCCATCCTGGATGGATGATGCAGCATCGAGGATGGGACAGTTCCGAAAAAAAGTCCTCTTTACCCATTTCATTTTCCATTTTCCTTGTCTGTTGCGATGCACTGGCAGGTTTGCTTGCATCGTGTTCACCTTTCCTAGAATTCCATGTTAAGGACGAGGCCAGTTGGTGGCCTGACTGAAGTAACAATTGCTACAGAGCCTTGTAACTAAGTAGCAGGTCAGCTGAGGAGCAAAGTACCAAAAAACCACGGGAACTGTGGAGTCTACCAAAGGTGCAAAGCACAGGGGAATGACAGATTCCTTGAAGATTTATGCCTATGGGCATGTGCACACACACACAACCGGTCAATATTACAGAGGACGGTGTTCCAACCATGGCTTTCCACCCACACTGCCACTGCATGTGAAAAACATACAGAAGTGCTCAGTCCCTTAGACTCAGACATACTTCGTTGCACATGGTGGGGTAGACGTCATTACTGAAACACTCCCAGTTACAGCCGTGTGTGGATGAGTTCAGGTGATGAATGCGAATCCAGGACATTCCAAGGAGGGTGACAGTCTGTACAATTTGCTGAAGATTCAAAAGGCTCCTACTGGGTTTGGGAGCTACCTGCATCGAAACCCATGGCCTCAGCGGGCCCTGGCCCATCATTCCTGGTCCTCTTGGCTTCAGGGGGCTGGCACACTGGATCGCTTGGAGGAGATGGCCTCTCTGGAACAACACGAAACAGCACAGGATGCAATCAGTGCTGGTGGGCTCCAGCAGAGAGCTCAGGCTCTCCTAAAGGGGATCCAGAAATTCAGTTCTGGACCTGAGGGACTGGATTTTCATCAGCTGACTACATCACCACCTCAAGTGAGCAAGCTCTGTTACCTAGAGCATTTCTAGCGCTCGTCTCAACGCTTTTTCTGCTTTTCAGGAATAAAATCATCTTAATTAAGGTTTTATTAACTAGTGATGAAACAGCACTTGCACAGAGTGAAACCTCCCCAACTTGTAGGAATTTCAAGGACTGGATGAGAAGCACCTCCTGTCTTGAGTGGGAACTGACCGTGCTTGGCCTTCTCTGAGGGGGTGGGTGCGGCAAAGGTTTGGGGCGATGCAGGAGATCTGGTGGAAACAGGAGTCAGAGAAATCCGCCTGCATGTTGGGGGAGAGAAGAAGGAGCAGAGGAAGATGGTGACTACAGCAAAAGATGTACCACTTTAAACATTTTCTGGGGGGGGGGGGAATTTGTCTACCATCTGTTCTTTGAAAATAAAAACACATTGCATCCTTAAAGATGCAATAACTGGGGCAGAGGACCCTCATAAAGTGAAAAATGAGACAAAGCAGTGCAAAGATTAAGTTTCAAGCTAGCTGGCTTAAAATATATCCATGGCTAGAAATAAACAGAGGAATTAGTTGTTTGGGTTGCGATACATATGGTACTCCATGTTAGAGCACATCAAATTTACGAATAGAGCGCAGTGTCCATCTCTCAAATAGCTCTCATTGAGTAATGCCCATCAGAAATGCACCAGGCTGATACAAGCACTCTTAAGGATGATCTAAACGAGGCTGTCCTAAGAAGTCTACTGTACTGCTTAACATTGCAATCAGACAGAAGAAGAGCAAGGAAATCTTTACATATGTGCAACGCATAATTTAAAAATTCCTCTCTTCGGGAACTGAAATCGTTGATGGAAATGCAGCCACCGTTGTCGAGGATGTCGGGCAACCGATTAAAGAGAAGAATTTAAATGGGGTTAAACGGCGAAAAAGGTTCGGCGAGATCAGAGTGCTCTTCGGTGAATTGCAGAAGCAACAGGAAGAGTTCAAACTGAAGTTTAACCAGGACCACAGAACGGGGAGGCCGTCGATGTACAGTGCAGTGCCAACTGTGTGATGTTCACTGAAGGCCCCGAGATACGTCCAGGTCATGTTCCACCTCCGCCACTCAGGACTGTGACAAAGCCAAAGGCCAGCTGACTTGTCAGTTCAACTGTGCAACCCTCTGTTAGAGGATGATGGACGCAAGTATGCATGCAGTCCTTTTCAATTGATGGCTGAAAGTACCAAAGCTGCAAAGATGAACTAGGGATAGTCCACTCAGATCTTGCAGAACAGGATTTCTTTGACTAGCACATTCTCAAAGCAGGCTTTAGTGACACATATTTGTTAGGTCCTTCACTGAAGAAAGTGACAGAAGTAGCAATGGATCTTCCATGGTTCAATGTTATGGAACCAAAATAGAATAATGGAGCTTAGTTCAGGATGCTGAAGCGGGCCATAGTCTCCAATGGTTTCACTTTCCTTCCAACAGTTTATAGAGAGACTTAGCTGATGTATTGATGTACGGATATTGAAAAATACCTAGTCATACCAGCCACATGCATGTCATGTCATAAGCACACAAAACAGGACTAACCCGATACAGATTTCAGAGCATGGGCTCTCCCAGAGCAGTTTAATACAAACAGAGCTACTACCAAGTAGAAAGAGACAAAAAGGAGACAGATGATGTGAACAGACTAAGAATAGAGGTGGTCTCCATTTGTTCTACTGCTGACTGATAAATGGTATTTTCATCATCATCGCGATATAAACAGTCGCGACACAAACATTGCAAAAGACTGCCTAAATTGCGATAAGGAAAATCTATGCCATGCGTTCACACTCAGCATGTGAACATTGGACCTATCAGATGGAGGTGGCATGTGAAATCTCTTCCACCGTACAAATTCCTTCCTCCTGGGACATGCCCATCAGCTGTTTGGGTGATGACGCAATTGTGATGATGCAATCGAGCTTCAAGTTACCCCAGAAGTTTCCAGCAGGCAAATAAATTATATGGTGTTGATATTGATGTATGAACTTTTTAAAAATGTGTATTTATAATTATATTTAAAATATTTATATTTAGAGTGAAATTACAAGCAACATGTTTTATTTTATGGTTTAACTTACATGATTTGTCAGATTATTAACGTACATTTAGCTTAACAGCAACATGTTTTAATTATGACTGCATATTTAGCACCATAGTTTCACTGACATTTTATTAGATTAATAATGTATATTTAGCTCCAGTCACATGTTTTATTGATTACCATGTATAAAATATTTTCATGAATGTTATAAAAATGGTATGTTTTTATTAATTATTAAAAACAATTTATATATAGCTTGATAGTATATTCCAATATGCTTTATTAAATTATTAATGTATATTCAGCTTGATAGTTGAGGGTCTTGATTATAATAGCAGTCCTATTCATAAACTTAAACTCATATATATT
>JAODKL010000001.1:41362244-41374127 GCA_026780765.1 Petrocephalus schoutedeni | reverse complement strand
ATATACACACATATATACATTATTTTCACAGATGCCTTTGTTGAATTTAGAAGAAAATATTATAAAAGGGAGTTGAGGACGTGCAATTTTTTTCAATAAAATGTTTGAAGTAAATTATTTCATCCTTCTCTCAATGGGCTATTCAATATCTGGGGTCAGCTAGCAGTGTGTCTACTAAAGCAGAAAGACGGAGAAACTGAAAAGCTAATATGCTCACTGCTATATTTAAGTCTTATAGTCATCACAATACCAAACAATGTTATCGAACATTGCATATTTTCCTCATTTCGTGCAGGACTAATTTGTTCTAAACAAACATTTAGGACAGACTTAACTAATTCTTGACGTGTGCCAAGAGGAAAATTCCTCACCAAAGCCGGAATTTCTCCCATTTTTACAAATGAATTTCAGCCAAGATGAGAAAATAGTTCAGCTGATTGCCACGATTCTGAAGCCCAAAAAGTGTTCGCGACAACAGCAGCAGTGGTGGTCAGCAAACATTCGGCCAGCAAATTGCAGTGACGCGAAGGAACACATCCTTACAGGTGTCTCACCTGGGTGTGCGTGCTCCCTGCGGGGTGCTGGGGGCTTTGGGGCTGCTGGGTTTGCTCCAGGCCTCCAGTGTGTTTAGCGTGATTCTGCGGGGCTGTGGCTTGGTCTTCCCACATGGAGGGTTTCTTCCTTCCTCATTGGCCCTAGAACTCAAGGGGGTGGAGCCTTGGTCTGACCCCAACAGGGAAGCAGGGGAACTGCCTTCGGACACAGCCACACGGGGCACAGGAGATGCCGTCCTCACTGCGGACGTCCTCTTGCCCTTCTTCTCAGGGATGGAGCCTGGGGTACAGAGCTCAAGCTGGGGACGTTCCTTCAGTGGCGTGCCCAGCTCTCCTGGGGAGAATGTGATAAAAGAGCAGTACCCATCTGTGGAGGAGATGGCCAAGATGGAGCCATCCCTGGACCTGGAGAACAAGCGAGGTGGAGATGTGAGAGATTCCCCCAGAGAGGAGACACAAAAATGCAGAGAAAACCCAGAGAGAGAAAAAGGGACCAAAGGAATGAGAGAGAAGCAACCATTCTGAACCATGCTAACATTCCTAAACAGTATTTCAGACCGCAATATACACATATACATGCATTTGCTTTCCCCCAATAAGCCTTGAGGCGCTGGCCCAACGCACCAAGTGAGGTCACTGAGCGTGTGGTAGTGGATGTTGGATACGTAGCCAAAGGGCAGCCGGTGCTGGGTGTCGTACAGCAGGACCGAGTCCTCAGAGGCCACAGCGAACACCATGCGGTATGGTAGAGGGAAAGTGCTGGGCGGGGCCTGACCGGAATCATCTGCAGGATTGGAAGCAAGAACACAGTCAACGCACCACCTTTAACAGTATAACCACAAGCATGGGGAGAACGGAGGCTGGAGGCCACCACTTCAGTGTTTTAGCCTGAAATAGAAACCCACCTCGTCAGATTTCCTCACTCAAAACACAGCACAAACTGACAGTAGGAATTAAAAACATGTGCCAAAAGTCCGGTTTGAGCCCTACCTTCTCCCTTTCTGGTTTTCAGCTCAAAATAAACTGGGCAGCAGCGGACAGCTAAGGTGGCCTTGGAAGGGCAGGGCAGGTGTGCGACGGGCCTGGAGGGGCGTACAGCACAGGTCATGCAAGCCATTCATTCGGGAGGAAGGAGGGCAGCCATCTCCTCGCACATGTACCTTTTGAAGCTCTTCCGAGAAAAGATGTATGTGGTGTTGGTGACATTTTCACCAGCCTCCACGCAGCCAGCTGCATTATCGGGAGTCACATGACATTTCGTCATTAGTGAGAGGCACCCTTAGCCACGATACAGGTACTAAGAACATCAGTCAATGACATTAAGGTGACGTAACTACAACAGTATATGTGCCACAGTTATCAGGGGTGGGGTCAAGTGGAACATAAATGCTACAGGAATATCAGGGTATGCCATTATCCCCAAAAACTGTGCAGCACCTGGAGTGAGGAGGAAGGAGCCATCAGGGGTGAAGGCGAGACGGCGAAAAAACGACCGCATGCTGTCATCGTGAAACATTCGGTAGTTCTTCACCTGCAAACGAAAGCCAGCTGAGCGTTTGAATATCAGAAGCACCCTTAGTGAAGGAATAATTTGAATAACATGAACATGACCCTTGCAGATCTCCTCCCTTCATCTAAGAACCAAGTCACACACTGCTTAATGACAGACAAAAGTCAAACTTTTCAGAATGATGAAAGACCCCTTCAGGTCAAACAATGCCCCGACATCACATTCCTGCAGAAAACGACCCCAAAATGACAGCTGTGCATCCACACTAACCTCTCCTTCACTAGACCCTCCGGAGCACATCCTGCTAGTGCAATAGGTCTTCTTCCTGGTCTGTATGCTGTATATCCGCAGCACCCTGAACGGGACATATACACAGGTCAGAATAGCGCTGGGGAGAGAGACACCCATCACAGATTAACCAACAGAGAGAAACGCCCACTTACCTGTCACAGCTCAAGGTACCGATGTATTTACCCAACGGGTCCCAGGCCACACCCTGTACATAGCTCTTGTGGTCATTGAATATGTACATCTTCTGACCTGGATATAGAGTACAGATGCGTCCATGTTTAAATAAACACAACATAACTATGCTGTGGGAGCCAGGAGGTGGAGTCTAGGGCGTACGACCATGGAGCCTACCCTTTGTCACATCCCACATGATGGCAGTATTGTCCACAGAGCCTGACACCAGGAAGTTACCATCGACGGCCCAGGAGATGTCATACACATCCTCAATGTGTCCCCTGTGGGTAAGAAATGATTTGATGTCCCATGATTTGAGGTGCGCCTGTAAGTAGCTGTGGGGAAGGAGACAGTCCTCCAATTCCCAAAAAGTCACCCCACATCACAATGAAGACCCAACCGCAGAACCGGTACACAGGTGCAAGCTGAAGGCTGCTGCTGCTACAGCCTCAGTCCAGTCCTTCTGATCTCTAATCCCCAACTGGTAAACCGTCGTGGGTGCGGTCGGACCCCCCCCCCCCCCACCTTCCTCACCGAAGTGTCTTCACCACAGTCCAGCTCTCCTTGTTCAATTGGGCATCTTCATCCTCCTGGAAGGTGGCCGACTCTGGCTCCTTACTGTCGTTCAACTTCCAGAGCAAGATGGCTGCATCTGGAGAAATAAAGGGGCAGGATTCAGACTGAGCACCCCCTGCTGGCAGTATGAGTGTAAACAAGTAGATTAAGGCTCCAGATTCAGAGAAACAACAGTTCTTTATTACTGGCACATCCATGTAGAAGAACACAATACACTGAAATACCATTGCCCCCCCCATGGTACGACACATCAATACAAATGCAATAAATAATTATATGACACCCACAACACAATAGAAAACACAAAATGCAACGATATTTGAGTGTGTGCAAATGTGTGTAATGCAAATGTTATGGATGTGATGTCCACTAGATGAGGATGGACACTAATGCTAATCTCAGCACAGGTTAAAAAAACAACATCAAATTCACTAATCCACTGGATACCAAACACTGCCTTTTTAAAACGACTAATGACGCACCATCACCACCCGACGCCAGCAGCTCAGAGCAGGGGGAGAACCGCACTACATTGACTGCCTTGGTGTGCCTGGCCAGGTTGGAAAGGAACTCCACAACCGTCTTCCCGTCTGGCCCAGTCTCCACCTTCCACATCTGAAATGACAGAGGTCTACATCACATCCTGCAGTAACGAAAACACACCCCTCCCTTCCTGAAGCACGATGGGAGACTCACCCTCACTGTACTGTCTACCCCTGAGGTGGCAAGCCGATGGACCCTGCCTTCAGCCCATTGCTGGAAGTCCATGCTGTACACTGGCTCTTTGTTGTGCCATGCAATTTCACAGGTGGTGACCTTCATGGTGCTGCAGCTATGACAGAAAGCCATACATGCTACAGGCCAGTACACAATAGTCACACCAGCTGGTGTTTCAGCCTTAATGTTAGGAATGAAACGTAACAGACACACTTTGACAAGACAGCTGATCGTCCGAATTACGCCTCCAAAGCGACATCTTCACCAACGAGATCAGGAATCACAAGTATTTAAGACAAACATGAAACAAAAATTTAGCGATAAAAAACTTTGAATGCAGAGAAAAGTCAATGCAGCGACGGTAAATTAGAGCTACCATATTTAAGGGGTCACACAGACAACTAAATCAGCGGCGAGTTACTGCCATTTTACGAAACTGGAAACTTTACTGCTAACGTAAGTTTCGCTTCTCTGGTTAATACAAAGCAGTCTGAAAACTCACGCCACTTTACGCCGGTTATATGAAGACTTGTTTATGTCCGGCAGCCGGGAGGAGAGCGCTGCGTTATGGTGTTTTTTCTGATATGTCCCCGACCCCCGGTTTCTACTTCCCCGCTTTGTCCCAACGCCGCTCGGCCGCTTCGCTCGGTTTCCCGCGCTGGGTTTCGGCCGGGAGCCCCTCCTACTCCGACAGCTCGCGACTTCCGGTCGCATAACAGTCGTCGCTTCCGGTATCGCACGCGTTTCCTATTGGCTTCTTCCGGTTTTATTAGGATTATAAGGGTGTGTAGAGTTGCTTCGGGGTTTTCCGGGTCTATGCCAGTAGGGCGTGATTATGTAACTAACTAAGAACTAAGGGCCAGGTATAGAATCCACCTTGAATATTTTGGATTCAACTAGCATTTTTATCCTGGTTTTGCAAACTTGGTTAACCAATGTCGGTTCAACTCCTTTTCTTACATCACATTCTAACTCCATTACTGAGAGATCAGGCTTCTTATGGAAGTTTCTAATGTCACTTTCACACACAATGGACAGGCAACATTTTAAGCAATTCCCATATTTATTAACACATGAATGAACACAAAGCTGAATTTGGTAAATTAATTCCCTTGTAGCCCATTGAGTAAAAAATGAACGTTAACTGTTTGGCCAATTGAGATAAGCAGATATGGTATTGCAACCTACAAAAGCAGATGGACATTAATGTGCAAATAAATTGTAGTTAGATCAATTCTTTTAAATAAGACCATTGTGTGAAGGTCAAATTTCCCTGGCTTCCATTTGGCTTTAATGGTAGGGGATTCAATCAAGTAATGCAGAATACCTGTCCAATCAAGTAAGATGATAATTTTTTAAGAACGGAATCTGCACAACTGAAATGCACTGGAAGAAGAAAATAACTTATAGCACTGGAGAGAAGTGTTTCCTAAGCTCCGGCTGTCTATATGTCTGTTACAATCTTTTAAAAAATGATGAGAACAAAGTCACTTTTCTCACAAAATTTGTAAGGTACCTCAGGACCACATCTATTGCTATGAATACACTTCAGCTACATTGGAAACGCATCCCTAGCTGTGAGATGGTTCCTCCTTATGTGCTCTGCGGAAGACCTCGGACCAGCAGAAATCCAGATTGAACGTGGTTTTAAGATAAGCAGAAAGGTTTTCACCCGTCCATTCATCGTTTAACTGCTTATCCCTGTCACAGTCACAAGGGAAAGTCTTTCATTTGACACTAAATCCTAATGAACCTCTACAATGAAAACAATACACAGCAGTAATGTGACAATTTACCAAAAATAATACCACGGGAGACAGTCGCCAATGTCCATCATAGAATAACGCTTTTTAAGGACCCTGTTATAGAATATCCCAATAAATTCCAAGTATTCTGAAAATTTTACTTCACTTTCCTTATGGGAATGCATTTCAAAATAGTTAATAATTGAATAAGTGAAATGTGCAGTTCTGTTTTTCCAGATGTGGTAAACCACAATTCAGCAACACTGGAGAGCAAAGCAACTGACTTGTGGCAGTTTTACCATTGGAAGACATGTTAAATATAAATGTCCAGGGAGCTTCGGCATGCCATCATCCTATGGCTTCTTTCTGCTCATTGAGTTTTCAAGTACCACTAGCATTGATGATGTCCAGCAAGCTAGTCTTCAGTAATTTATAAATTTTTAATTTTATAAATCAGGACTTTAAATGAATGATCTGCTTAGTAAATGAAGCATTTCGGTGTAAAAACAGGAAATAAACTGTTTCACCTGTCTATAGAAAAGTGATGAAGACTCCTATACACCGTAAAACTGCTTTGAAGTAACCATCCGGAAAACAAAAATAAAAATATTCGTCAGGATTTAAAATCAACCCCATTAATTTAAAAGGATCATTATCTTCAGGCATTGTTCTTTTTTCAGTGCAAAAATCTGGACCATTTTTGTAGATTTTCTTTTTTAAATAATAATAGCTTGATATGAAAATAGAAAAAATACATAATGTACAAAGATTCAGAGATACATTCAATAAAGTCTCTGAGATTGTAAAAAATAAAGTGTGACAGGCAAATATGGAGGTAGACGGAGAGAGGCCAGCAGGGGGTGTCCAGCATCTCCTTGTAATTGTCCCACTGGCCCCCACTGCGTATCTATGTGTCCCCTGCACCCCCGACTTCCTCCAGGACCTGTGCCAGGATCTCGTCGATGACCTCGCAATCATAGTTGACCTGCTCCAGTTCCAGTGCGGGAATGAAAGTCACCAGCAAGCGACCCACACTCCGACGCAGTTCGTTCAGCTTCCTGTAGAGAGGTAGCGAGGGTCAAGACTCATCTGTCGGGCCTCACGAAAAGTAATATCCTTGCTCTCATGCTATGTGAATGTTAGACTAATGTGAGCAGGTAACTGACATCGGCCTTCCTGAATGTAATTTATTGGCTTTTGAAGAGGCCAACGCTAACAGCACTATGTTAATGTTGATGTAGTTAACAGGCCCAACTTTAGCACAAGTGTTACATCGCAAAAACTCAAGTTTCTACCTTTTAGCCTCATCTGTGGGCACTGGTGTGCCTGTAAGGCTGGGGGGTGCCGTGCTGTTTTGAGTCTGCTCTGCAGCAGCAGAGTCCTCTGAGGCATCCTGGATCTCTCCACCAGAGCTGGGGCTCCCTGTCCCTCTCTCTGCTCTCAGCTGCTCCAGATCCCTGTTCAGTTCTTCACACTGACAGGACAAGACAAAAGGAAGATGAGCCACTGTGTATGTGTGGTACAGCTGTGCTCTTCTATTTAGGAGACACACACTCACCTTGGTTCTGAGCTGCATCCTTTCCTCGTTGCTGTGGTCCAGGTCCCGCAGGAGTGAATCTAATTGCACAGCAACTTCATCATCCTCCTCTGCCTGATGGGACATCTCTGCCTCCTGCTGCGGCCGCTCCTCCTTCCCCTCACTGGAGACCTGTTGGCAGGGAGTCTGCACCTCCCGATCTCGCTCCTCCTTCCCCTCACTGGAGACCTGGTGGCAGGGAGTCTGCACCTCCCCATCTCGCTCCTCCTTCCCCTCACTGGAGACCTGGTGGCAGGGAGTCTGCACCTCCCGATCTCGCTCCTCCTTCCCCTCACCGGAGACCTGTTGGCAGGGAGTCTGCACCTCCCAATCTGGCTCCTCCTTCCCTCCCTGCCACTCAGTCTGAACCTCCTGTTCGCAGAGCTCCTTCTTGACCATGCTCTGCCTCAGCACCATTATCTGCGTCTCCAGGTCCTCTGCCTTGCAGGTGAGCTGGTGCACCTGCTCCTTGTAGGAGTCCCTCTCCTGGGCGGTGGCCTCCATCAGTTCCAGCAGCTGGTCCTGCTGCTGCTGTGCATCCTTCAGGAGCGTCTCCATGTTCTGCTTCGCTCCCACCTCCTCCTTCTCACCCGCGTTCTCCGGCACGTCAGATGTCCCCAATGGCTCTCCTTCGGGGTTTTCTGAGTGGAGCTGCCCGTGTTGTTCCCCACCCATTTCTTCTTCCCTGTCCTTCTGCTCCCCCTCCATCCCCTCCGTCTTCTCCTCCTCAGCGTCCGCTGGCTCCCCCTCCTGTGTCTGCCCGGCGTCTGCTGACGTCCCTTGCTCAGTCTCATCACCCTTCTCCGCTTTCACGGTGGGCTTGGGATCCGTCTGGGTGGTGGTAGAAATGTGATCTTGAGGAATCTGGGGAGAGGAGGCCCCGGGGAGCGTCTCGCTGGCGTCGCCATCCGTATTCGCCTCGACGGCCGCGTCGTCGCTGCACTCCAGGTGCATGCCCGTGGTCTCCTCGCTGACACGCCTCTCGGTCTTCACCTTGGCGAGGTCAAAGGCCGGCACCGCGGGTTTCGGCGTGCTGCCGGTCTCCACGATCAACACGTCGTCGTCGTCGTCGCTGGCGATGACGACTGGCGAAGACCGGCCAGCCTCTGTGGCTTCCGCCGCCTCTGCTGCCTTGCCGTCATGGAATCCATTGCTCCTCGCCCTCTTCCTCTCCACACTATCAGGGTTCACCGGAATTGTCCTCTTCATCCTATACGAAGTAAACATGGTCAGTTCGGGGCACTTCTCAGTCCAAAGCTAGCAAAAAAGGTAGAGCAAGACGTCCAGCTGTACCTTGCAGGCGTGGACAGCGAGCACACGTTGGAGATGATGGGCATGTCACTCGGGGGGGCATGGCAACCTGCAGAACAGCACTGAGTGTGACCCGGGCTCCCCGGAGGAACGCTCACATGATCACAGCGAGCAGCACAGACAGGAGGCGACAGGAAGCTGCATTCACCAGTACGTGACAGAGAGGTGGAGCCTGACGCGGCACCTCCAAGGGACCCTCGGGCTCCACTGCTGACTGAAGGTGTGGCTGGGGAGTTCGACGTTGACACCACGACTTGGAAGTTCTGTGGAGGACGAGTGAAGCGTAAACTGTAATCATGATGCACATTTTAACTTTAACTTTTGGGAGTTTGGCAAAAGCGGCAGAGGACGTAAGTCATAAATGCACAGGATATATGTACACTGCTAGTTTGAAGGATGCCAAATGCATGTTATGGCAGCCTTTAATGTGATACTTCACAGAGATCTCACGTGTCTTATATCTTTTTGTGCCGCTCGCCAAGGGTACCAAATGTCGTTATGAGGCACGACCATAGAAATGATAGCTCTGTGCGAGCCATCGCAGTGCCTCACTGTAAACAGGCCAGAGCAGAGCTCATCAGCATATTAATGAGCCTACCAAAAAAAAAAGGGAAAATGGCAGGTTTCAATCTAGGGCCAAATGATGGGGTTGTAAATGGACCTGTAAAACCACTTCTGGGCATTTCTTGACCAAACACAAAAACTCACACAAGTTCACACACCTTCTCTGTCGACACCAGAGAACAATTTAAAATACTGGAAAAATATTAATTCTCTGGCACATTAAAAAAAAAAAAGTACAAAGATTAATGGGCGTTAAAAAAACAAACACGTTTTTGTCAAGACATAATGCTAGTACCAAATCTGTTATTTAAGCCAATCACAACAAGACTAGTGTTGAACAAAATCCACTGCTCAAACTAGCTGTTCATTGAGGTCTGAAGATTGAGGCCATCTCCAGTATGTGCTCAACTGCGCCCCCTACCCACCGACTGCTTCAACTGCCGTTTGAGATCCTCATGTTGCCTCCTCAGGGCTTCATTCTGCTGTGCCAGTGCTGTGATGCGATGCATGTCCGCAGCCTTCTTCGCCTGCTCCATCTGTAAACACCCACACTCATCTATGTATTCCAGAGCTCTGCACCAGCACCCCAGCTCACTGGTCATCTCCACAACTTACCTGTAACCTACTCTTCTCCTGTTGCATCTTGTTGTACCGCTCCCTGGAAAATACAGAGTGCCCTTTAAAATGCATCTCACTGCTAGCGTATGGACAGTTAAAACGCGTCAGAGAGAGAGTCTCACTGCTGCTTGTAGGTCTTCTGGTAGGAAGGCTGGTCATCGTCTGAGTCTTCTGGTTCCTCATCCACATGGCAGGTCCTAAAGACAAACATCCCTCATTGATCATGCGTGTGTAACATGAGTGACCATGCACACGCAGACTTACGAGTGACCATGCACACGCAGACTTACGAGTGACCAAACACACACAGACTTACACCTTTACCTGTACTGGGGGTCTGGATTCATGTGGCAGAACCACTTCCCAGGGAGCAGAGCACAGTCTATACCATCCGGGAGCTTCCTCCACTTCAGACAGTTGTCACACTGCACCCAGTTCTGATCCGGACGTTTCCTGGAGACACAGCGTACAGGATAGTGTCAGCTGCACTGTGCCCGTTTCACCTCCAAAAGCCCACGTCTTCCCAAAACCTCACATGGTATCTTCCACTGGAATCATGCAAGTAGGATCTTCTTTGTCACGCTTGAACCGGATTTCATTCCAGTACTCTTCCAGTTTCACCCCAAGGTTATATATGGTTTTCCTGGAAAGAGTAACAATAAATGCAAATTGCAGATACACCACACCAACATCTGGTGTGCTACCTGCAAAACTCAACTACTCCACTGCCCAACAAAAGCAAAACAGTAACTGCACTGACACTGAAACAAAGGGCTTCGTGGCCTGCTGACTGTCATCCATATGTATAAAAGGTAGGCAAATTAAAGTGTTATCTTCAAAATCGAGCATAGCTGAACTAAGATATTTTGTCACCATGTAAAACAGAGCCCAAGAGGCCCAATCTCGGTCATCAATTCAGATAAAATACACATGGTATTTTATGGTATTTTGCTTTTGTATGGCAGTAAACAACAATTACAATACTTTTCCAGGAATATTTAACAGTTTCCCCACATCTGTACCCAGAAACACATGGATGTGGCCCAGGTCTGTAGCCAGTACCTGTACTCATCTGTGTAGTCAAAGTCTTGCTTGTTGTGTGTTGGTTTAAGGAAATTACACTCGATTACACCAATGACTCCGACTCCCCGGTTATTCGCCTGTTCAGAGGCGGAAACAGGAATGAGGAGAGAGAAGCCAGCGAGGTCAAGGATTGAGGAAAACTGCCATTAGTCCTCACCTTCAGCTGGCAGCCCACCCTCTCGTAGGCCTTGATGAGGCGGTTTCTGTGATACAGCATGATGCCGTACTGATCCTTGCTTTTCGTGTTGTATCCGAAGGTGATCCGGATACGTTTGCTCTGGGTTGAAGGTTAAGGTAAAATCAAAGAGATTCATAGATATTTTTTTTAGATGATTCCTAGAGGTTGTCACCAGAAACACTGGGACAGCCACCCAATGGTCATGCTAAAAGAGGGGAAAAAAAATCGATATTGTTCTGGCCCAGAGAACAACCAACCAGGCCGTGCATGAGGAACAGACTGCAAGGAACTAAACTCGGGATACAAGGAAGATGGGCCTGTAATGGTCCGTGGCGATGTATGCCAGGCTCTTGGAGATGAGCTGCGTCTTCACCTTCTGACCCCTGATGATGATCTGCATGCGAGGCTTTAAGTATAAGATGCTACAGTAGGCCTGCGATCAATCACAAAACGACAAACACAAAAAACAGATAAACCAACAAATCGGAAAAGCAATCAAAACCCAAAAAGAAAGAAATCACTCAGTGCTTGTGCCCTCTGCACACCCCTCTCCCCAACACTCACGCGCAAGGAGTAGTCACTCTCGGGGACAGACTGCATGACCCGTTCTGGCCGCTTGTACCGCTCGCTCGTACTCTCGTACACATCAGCCGGGATCTGGATGTCGTACCTGTCGATGTTGAAATCGAACTCTGGCTGCCCATTGGACATCCTGAGGAGTGTATATGGGACACAGTGAAAACCATGTGGACTGCGGTGGTGGAGAACAGTGGGAGCTCCCAAGCCCTGCACCACCTCACCTGCGCAGATTCCAGATAATGATGCGCGTGCCAGTGGAGCAAACGGAGTCGATGGCATGAAGCTCAGACAAGAGCTCAGTTTCGGATTTGAAAAGCGAGTATCTGAGGATGTCCTGCAGGCTGGCAATGTGCTCGGGGGTGGCTCTGAGTGGGTCAGGAGTCAAGGAGGCAGCAACGGACAAAAAG
>JAODKL010000001.1:41313519-41324846 GCA_026780765.1 Petrocephalus schoutedeni | reverse complement strand
TACCATGATTATAGCTGAACGTTATAGCATTATATCTATGCATGGAGCAGGACTCACCTCAGTAGTAGGAAGTGTCCAGGAGGAGCCAGATTCATCTGGACCGACTCCCTCAGGAGGCAGAGAAGAGGATTGACATTTTCCTGAAGCACCTGAGCAGAGATGCTGCAAGATGGAAAAGGGAGAACCATGTGAATCAACAAGCTCAGGGCTTAGCTATACTCGACTGGGCATAAAGGAAGTTTAGGGGTTTTCACATTGTCCTCATACCTCTGGATGTAGGTGTAGGTAAAGTGAAGAAGTGGAACATCGACAAGAGTGGACTTCTGTAAAGGGGACAGATAGGATCTGGTTTGGTGGACGCGTGTCTGTATGACTTTCGTTGCATCTGTCACTAACCGTGCACATATGTGAGCATGGAGACCGAAGCAGACAGCACCTGCTCTCCCTTTATTTGGTGGGGCTTCTTCACGACCTCTTTGACCAGGTGCAGTACTGTGTCGACACGGAGGAGGCTCAGCGATCTCACGAGCTCCACGATGGTCAGGTGAGACTCACTAACGGCTGGCAGGGTCTAAAACAAAGAGAAGCCCTTCCTGAAAAGGCGCCGGCTCGGAAAGACGGCTGATGTGGTCGCGCGGGTCATCAGCGGCGTGGCTGTCAAGCTGGAGCAGATGCACTAGCCTTGTTTTTGCTGTGTTTCTTCTTGCTTCTCCTGGTGTTCCACACAGCGCCCACAGATGCCATAATTTGCATCCCAAAAGAACCCAGCAGGGGGTCCAAAAACTCCAGCACCTTCTGCCTGAGGATCTGAACCATAAATGACGAGCAGGTCATATCGACTTGATAACAAAAGCCTTCAGATTGTATCAAAAATCCAAGGAGGAACATAGTGTCCCTCTCTTACCTTGATGTTCCTGAAGCAGGCGAAATGGAAGGCCTGCCCAAGGCCGTGGCTGCTTTCAGATCCCTTCCTGGCTCGCTCCTCTCTCCTGATGACGCCCCACAGCAGAGCCATGCTGCTGACTGCACGCGGGAGCTCCTCTAGGATGGCGTTGCGAGCATTACGCAGGTCCGCCACGTCTGAGGAACTCGGGGGCTAAAAGGGGTCATGCAGAGAGGCGGAAATTTATTCACCTGGAATCAGGAGAGTTGGAGCTTGGTGATGATTATAATTAGAGTAGTGTGGGAGCAAGAACAGCTGGAAGGGAAGCAGTGGCAGTAATAACGGGCAGAATGAGTCTCTGTTCAAAAGAGGGTTCAAAGCATGCCCCAAAGCAACAAAAAAGAGCACCATCTACTGGGGTCAAAAAATACAGCAAATGGTTCATGAAGCGTCATTTTGTCCATCACTAAGTGAAGGGACTGGGTGCTTCTGGGTACTCCTCACCTTCCTGTTGTCTAGGAGGCAGTAATGAGTGATAGTGGTCAAGCCTTCAAGGAGGGTCAGTATGTAATCTGGGGTCACAGCCTCCCTCTTCATGCTGCCCCTGCCAACACACAAAGAATCCCAGGGTTCCCAAATCTGGCTATCAGAGAGGTCTCCCAGGTCGGACGGTACCCATGCGTGTTTCTGCGAGGCGATGCCATTTGGAGGACTCACCTGTGGCCAGACCTGCCAGCCTCATGCTCATACTGGTGCACCAGCTCGTCCAAATTCTTGCAGATCTGGATGACGAATGGCGCGGTGGTGACAGCGAGGGAGCGGCCGAGAAAAGGCAGCGAGGTGCACACCAAGGCGACCCAGTGTGGGTGCATGGTGTAGCCGTGGCGCGGCAGCAGGGCACGGGAGACGGCCGAGACGAACATGCCCTGTGCGGTGATGGGCTGGTCGGGCACGTACAGTGGAGCACGGATGGATTGCTGGTACTGCTGGGCCGTCTGCCATTCGCGTGCCAGTGGGGAGGCGGCGTTGGTGGCCCCGTGCTGCTCTGCGGCTCCCACGGGGCCCACAAAGTGCTCTAGCACCACCAGCACCCGCAGCAGTTTCAGCAGCTCCATCTGCAAGGCATGCTCCCCAGCCACATCGGGGTCACGCCCAATCAGGCACTCTTCGGACGGCCCTTCCGGGTCTGAGGCTGGGTCCTCGTCGCTGCTGTGCCGTTGACTGACGTGCATTGAGGCGGAGAGCGACAGAAGTACATACTGCTGCACTCCGCTGGCTGACAGAAGCCGACGGACCAGCTCCAGGCCGGGCTGGTCCTGAGCCCTGGCAGCGTCCACCAGCTGGCCCAGCAAGCTGGTCAGCACCTCTGTGCTCTTCACCTGGACCTGGAGATTCCCCTGTAGGTGAGGCACATCCACGCGCAGGAACCGAGGGTAGTATGAGCGTAGGAAACGCAGGCAGAGGCTGGTCAGCAGCTCGATCAGCGGGCCTTGAGGTCGGGGCTCTGAGGACTGGGCCGGCCAGCGTCCATAGAAACTACGGCCCTCCAGCGCCTCCCGGTGTCGCAGCAACAGACTGCAGACGAGAGCAAGGTGGGCAGAGACTCCAGAATCAAGGGTAGTGCTAGATGTGGCTTCCACGAAAGGCCGGCCGCAGGTTCGGACGAGGACCTCCAGCACGGAGAAGGTCCGGAGGATGCGGGTGTGGTCGTAGGGCTGCAGGTAGAGCAGAGTGTGTCTGAAAAGCGCGCTGACGGCCTCCCGCTGCTCCTGCTGTTGCTTCAGTAGCCTTTGGTGGGCCAAGGCTGCTAGCTCCTCCTCCTCGTCCTCCTCGCTGGACAGGGACTCAGAAGCCTGGGTGTGGGCGGAGTCCACGCGCTGCAGGTACGGGGCTGTGCCGGAGGCCGAGGTGGAAGTCTCCGTGGAGAGCTGCGCGCCGCTAGTGTCCGCTGAGTCCGTGTGCTCGCTGCTCCCCCCCTCCGACTCCCCCAGATCCCGTCTCCACTCCTCATTTTCACTCCTGTCCTCGCTCTCCCCGACCCCCTCCGCAGGAAACTCCGGGACCTTCATAGTCTCCGGGACACGCTCCAGCTCCGCCCACAGAGTCTCGCGGTCCACCGCCATCAGCCAGGTCAGCAGCATCTCCTCTGAGAAGCTCTCCGTCGCCATGATATCCACAGAACCCCCGGAGGTGTAATGCAAGGGACTGCCCTTGTGGCTTAACATTCTCAGGGTTCCTGAAGAAAACAAGCATTCAGACTGGTATCAGGAGGCTTGAGATGTCTAAATGTGGACGGCGGGATCCCCCCCTTGGCTGATCCTCACCCGTGGTCAGGTTCTCCCAGGTACGCTGAATGGAGCAGCGCTGAGTCTCCGGGTGAAGTAGCAGCAGCAGAACCGGCTCCAGGATCCGGGTGACGTCGCCAAGAGTGAGGGCCCGGACCAGCCAGCTCTGCCCCGTGGTACTGACTGACCCATCCGGGCTGTTCAGGCGGCCCAGAACCACGAAGAGCGATCTGTGAAACGCCACAGTGTAGCATTAATGAAGCACCCCCTGCATTTGGGGCTGCGTGGGACCTCGGAAACAGCCATGCAGAGGCGTCACCTGTCAAAGGAGCGGTTCTGTGACGTGGCCATGCTGGTCTGGATATCCCGGGTCAGATGCCACAGAATGGAGAACCTGCGCAGAGCTTCCAGCTGGGCGGCCTGCAACAGAACCGCCTGCCTTAACCTCCTGAGCACGTCTGCGAAGGCTGACGTACGCCACTTGCGATACTCTCACCTTGTCCCTGTGCTGCAGAGCCAAGCAGACGATGTCCTCACAGACGGAGGCCGAGGGAGCCAGGCAGTGGAGCCGGTAGAACAGCTCCACACTGGAAACGTGCAGCTCTCCCTGCTCCGAGTCCAGCTGTGCCCACAGCACCTGCGCCACGCGCTTTGGGGAGAAGAAGGCTTCGTCGTTTCAATAAGCAAATGAACAAGGATCCACTAGCACAGTGTTTCCCCATCCGGTCCTGGGGACCCACATGCGGTCCACGTTTATGCTCCCTCCTAGCTCCCATAGAGGGAGCAAAAATGTGTACCGTCTGGCGGGGAGCTCGGAGGGAGCAAAAACATGAACCGACTCTGGGTCCCCAGGACTGGATTGGGAAACATTGCACTAGAACAAAGGTCAAATTCAAATTCTAGACTAGGAGGAGCTATAGCTTCCATGTAGCCTCCAATGGAAACAGTCCTTCAGTCGCCATTCGGGGTCCTAATACCTGGTAGAAGTCTGTGTCCCCCTCCATGGCCTTTAGGGTGGTGGGACTAACAGGAGGCACTGTCACCATCTGCAGGCGTCCACTAAAGGGTTTGGCCTCTGAGATCTTGTACCTGTGGTATTTATCTTTCATGACCATTGCCAAGGACTGAGAGTGGTTGACCAACTCCAGCAGCGAGGAGATGGCCACATGCTGAATATGACTGTCCTTTGATACGCAGCACAGAGTCATCAAGGACCTCAGCCATGAAGGAAGGCTACCTTTACCATTGCCTGGCGGGGAAAAAGACAAAACCCCGTTGGTCCGACTTGCCAATATTCTGCAACGTGGCTGCATACATCATCGGACTCACCAGCGTTCCGGAACGTGGCCGCGTTCAGGACCTCGATCTCATCCTCCAGCAGGTACCCCGGGAACATACCGCACTCCAGCAGCAGGTGACAGGCGGTTCTGAAAGCCTGCCGACAGGACTCTGAAATCTCCCCTCTGTCCCGAGAGCGGCGGCCAGCTCCCCACTCCAGGCTGGCCCCGCCCTCGCTCCCACTTCTATGGCGCCTCCTGGTGGACGGGAAGGCGGAGTCAGCCAGCTGCTGCAGCTTTTGCATGTTGGGCGTGAAGAGCTCTGTAAGCTTCTCGCGGAGCTGCTCGCGGCCGCTCCTCTGTCCTGCCAGGGCCTTCGGGCCTGCGGGGTCTGTGCCATTACACTCGCTACCTTCACGCTGCTTCTCTGCTCCCACTGAGCGCAACAGGTATCTGCCAGCACACAATCAGGGATAGAGGGACATTAGAACTCATAAAAACCAATGAGATTAAGTCCATATTCCCCACTCATGGGTTAGCCTGCAATATAAAATAGCTTATACCTAAAGCATCAATCCAATCACTTAATTTTAGGTATAAAAATATAGCATGGCAATATCTACATAAGACAACTCTAGGGCCAGGTTTTGTCACTCAAAAAGACTCGATTAGACTCAGTTGTGGAAATGACATTAGTCACAGGGATGTCAGGTGCGCGCCAGGTAAACAGTTGCGAAAGGAGTCAGAGGGTGTTTCTCAATACCAAGAACACTAAGATCGTACTTGTGGTCCTGACATGACCGGTCATGCTAACTTGCCACTAAAGAAGGAACTCGGGGTGCTGTGAATCATGAGACAGGTCTTGTTTCAAGAGGATGCAACAGATGTCTCATTGATGTTTGGGTTGGGGCAAGAACAACATCCAGGGATGTTTACTATCCTCCGTTCTTTTGTTCTTGGTATTGGAACCGGTTTTTGGCAATGCAGGATTAAAGCGGGTACACATGTACGATCAAGTATGCATATTGTGAAACACCCAATGATAAAGATCCATGCAGAAGTACAACATTGCAGTACTGGGCCAACTCACACCTGATCTGTCCCTACCTGTTAATGAAAGAGTCCAGGATGTCTTGCATGCACTGGGCCAGGTCCTCCATGCTGCCCCCCTTCCTCCACACTTTGTCCTGGGCTGGACACACCTCTGGCGCCACCTTCTGCTCAGACAAGTGCTGATCAGAGGCGGAGGCACTGAGACCCAAGCCGCTGTCTTCAGAGCTCACAGTGGGCAGGAATGCGTCACCGGCTTCTCCCTCTGGCCACGCCCCTTCAATCAGCTCCTCCCCTTCCTCCACGTCCCCTTCATCGCCTTGGCTGTGCTCCTCACCTGCCCGACTCTTCCTGCTCTTCTCCATAGTCTGCATTAGGAAACCCAACAGTAATCTGATTTCATGAGCCAAGAGAAGATCATGACCTCATGGATCAATATTGGCATTGTCAACCCCCTCATCTCAACTGATTTATAATCTGATTGTAAAACTGCATTCATTTAATAGGTTTCTTAAAGGTACAATTACGGAGCCCCCGAATAGGCCTCAGACCAGCAACGTCAAATTAAATAATTCTTCATTCAGTGAACAATGTCATTAAAAAGGTCAGGAGTGCCAGTCAGCTCTTCCCAGCTCACCAGCTGATTGGCTAACCTTGTGAATCATCATCTGGGGCTCTGCCTCCATGTCCATGTAGGCCACAGGCATCCGGATTTTGCTGAGAACCATCAAGGCAGTGCGCATGGCCTGGCTGAGCTCGGGCAGCGTGAGGGAGCCCAGCTGGGCTCGTAGCGCCTGCAGCAGTTTGTTCAGCATTTCGGGCAAATACTGTGTCTGGATCTCAGCGTACAGCTCCTAGGGGTAAAGCAGTGAGCCATTTAGATACTCTATGTCAGGGGGTTCTCAAACTTCTCAATCGAAGGCCCACATCAGGTAGCATTCAAAGTCAGAGTTCCGGAACAATTTTCAATCAATGAATTACCAATGACTTTCCATACAGACATCAAAATATGACAAAAATTTGAACTTTTTAATGCTCACCGATTGTTTCAACTCTGTGTGATGGGGTTATAAAGAATTATGTGTGTGCGAAGTTTGGTGGCTCTACGTTGTATTTCTGTACTTAAAGCTACATTCAGCCTTCTTACATACGATTCATAAGGTGCATTATTGGCTGAGTTCAGATTATCTTGTGACTCAGTCCACATCTGGACCGTGAACTGTGTGGACCTCAGAGACTGACAAGCCAATCAGATACAATATGAATACTGTAGGGAAGCTGACAGTTCAGTCAGATATTACAGGTATACTGTAGCGATTCTGACAAGCCAATCAGGTAACGCGTCTCTCGAGCGTAAAAGCCTTGTATAAAGAAATCATGAATATGCCATGAGGAAATGCATTCACCACTTTACTTCCACGTGAATGACACGGCTGCCTACCAGCGGAACAACCTCCAGCAGGAACATAATGAGGACGGACACCTCAGACACAGAGGCTGGGGCACACCTGTCTTGTCCTAATGCTTCCATACTGCCAGGTATGAATCAGAAGAATACAATACAGGTCATTACGACACAGGTGTAGCCACCTAGTGGAAGGCATTTTTATGACAAGAAACTATTTTTGTGTTTTGTTCCTGATAAGATACTCTAATTAGATGATTAATTAAAAACGATTCATTCATTTAAATATATTTTTCCTAAGTGAAATACATAGCTTACAATGAATACAGTTAGATATTTACAAAAGGAATTCACTATCCTGGTCACGGGCAGAACAGAAATCAGTATCTGCGGCATTTTGTTCAAACTGCCAGCTCGTTAACCTCTATGACCCTGGCCTCATGATAAGCCACCTGTGGCGAATCGGTGGAGATGAAATGTCTTACCTGAGAGAGGCCTGAAACTGCCTGGTCATGAAGTCCCACAGGAACTTGCCGTTCAGAGACGAAATCAGTATGTTGGCGGTCTTAATGATCTCCGATGCATTTTTGTGCTCTTTGACCTTACTGTACAATAGGGTAGAGCACAAGGCATCATGGGATTAAAGTCATGCTTTCGTGTCTAATTCATCTGTAGCGTGATCCAGAAACACAGGCGCATCCTCACATTTCACCCCTGAAATTGGGCACAGTTTGTGTTCCGTTCTACATGCCAGCCAACGCTGGTGTCCATGAGTCAGGTGAGCTGGAACTCCCAATCACTTCTACTTTCGGTAATGATGGAAATGGTACCTGAAGAATCCTCCACCCTCACCTGGCCAGCTGGTTCTTGGACAGGCAGGACTCTAATGTGTTATCTTCCTCCCCCAGCATGTCCCTGACGTAGGTGTACAGCGCCCGGACCACCTCCAACATAATGGCCTCTGTCAGCTTTGGGCCTGTGAGAGCAAAGGTATACGTGCAAAAGTACATTTATTTTTAGCGGACACTTTTACCCAAAGCAGGGCTAGTCAGTCCCTGGAGGAATTAGGGGGTTAAGGGCCTTGCTCAAGGGCCCAATGGTGAAATCATTCTGCCAATCACAGGACTTGAATACGAGACCTTCCTACCCAGAGTCTGACCCACTATCATCCTCTCTGCTTATCAGGACAGATCGGATGATGAGTAAGTTCTGTCTTTGGGTCAGCTGGCAGAACTGGTCACATGACCCACGTAAGGCTCACGAATAAGGAACTTAAAGCTACACTCAGGTGTAGAACGTCTAATGGCGTGAACTTGGCGTGAGGATAAAATACAGATCTCATCAGCCACATATCTCCCCAATCTCACCTATCTCTGGCTTGTCTAGCAAGCTGATGATGATGCGGAGAGGCCGGAGAAACACCATCACGTGTTCGGGATCCACCTCTACGTCCTTCAGTTTGAGGATGTTAATCAAGGCCTGTGTGGGCAGCATCGTGAATCATTCCCAAAGGCATCCTGTCCAGCAGCATACCACCACACCCACAGTAATACACCTGCGCGTTACGGTAATAAATACTTGGATCCAGCTGATGATGCACTGACCTCCAGCAGCAGCTCCCTGGAATAGTGCTCAAAGTAGAAGGTCATGTGCTCCTCTAGCGTGGCCGAGAAGTTGGGCTCTGCAGCCACCATGCTTCCTTTGGAGTCGGTGCCTGTGGCGGCAGCACACACTCAAACGCATGAGCGCACAAGCAGACAGACTCGCACCCAAACACTCCTACATCGTCTGAGCTTGTCGGGTACCCTGCAGCCAGGCGTAAAGTCTCCTGTTCAGCGACATGTCCCTCCTGAGCAGGGCCATCAGGGCGGAGCTTACAAGAGAAACGACTTCATCGTGAGACAGAGGGATGCTGGCTTCTGCTGGATCCTGGGGAATGGAGAGAAAACAGAACTACTGATCAGTGCCTTGGAAAAAGGTCAGAAATGCACTTGATTTGAGCTTTGTTGCACATCGCTGTTTTTTTCTTTCTTACTTTTTCAGTATAGCTTCCTGTTCCTTATTATTATTTATTTATTGTGTCTTGCATGTAACAAATAAAAATTATTCAACAAAAAAACTCCCAGGAAATGTTATAAAACCCAATGTTAAAATGTATCTTTTTACCCACTCTTATAAAGAGAAATAAAATGATGATGTATAAAGAGATACAAAATATGAGAAGGACAATCAAAAGCACACACTCACACAAACACACACACACTCACTCAAACACACTCACACACACACACTCACACAAACACACACACACATACACTCACACAAACACACACACTCACACACACTCACACACACACACTCACACACACTCACACACACACACTCACACACACACACACTCACACAAACACACACACACATACACACACACACACATACACTCACACAAAAACACACACACTCACACAAACACTCACTCACACAAACACACACACACTCACACAAACACACTCACTCACACAAACACACACACACACACAAACACACACACACACACACATACACTCACACAAACACACATACACGCACACACACACACTCACACAAACACACACTCACACAAACACACATACACTCACACATACACTCACACAAACACACATACACTCACACAAACACACACACACACACACACACACACCAGGCATGTGCAGAAGGGGAAGAAGAAGAGGAGGATCTCCAGCATGTTCCTTTGCACTAGAATGTTGGAGTCCTGCAGGGACAGATGGATGGACTTCATCTATGAAAGAGAGAGAGAGACGTGCTTAGGGACATTTTGCCATGCCACTCGCACACCAAGATCTCCCATAGACATGCAAGAGGAAGAGGACATAGGAATCAACGATCGGGCGATCGGTCTGTGTGACTAACCACTTCACAACTGAACTTGCTCTGTCCATCACGATCACTTCACCTGCGGTTGACCAGAACAGCTCGAGCAGGAAGGTAATTTGCCAAACTGACTTGATGCTATTGCCGTCGCCGGCTGAGGGATGTAGCTCAGGGGTAGAGCGAACACTTTGCATATGTGAAGTCTAGGGCTGGATCCCCAGCATCCCCAAGAATGTTTAATTTGGGGGGCTCAGTGGGTTAAGCCCCTGTACCTGTGATCATAAGGTCACTGGTTTGAGCCCTGGCCTTGGCACCATGCGCACATCTCCATCAGGCCCTAAGTGTAGGGCCCTTAACCCAAAGTGCTCCAGGGGTGCCACATAAATAGCCCAACCCTCCACTTCACTCTCATCCATATATGTGCATTTAAAAAGGAGAGCAAGATGGGATTTGCAAAAGGAATCATTCCAGTGTACCTGTACTCATATTTGTGCAAATGCAGTTTACACCAACATTACATCACCAGGCCATAGGAATTCTTTAGCTTCTTTATCTTATGAGACTACCATCGTATGTGACCGAAACTTTATACGGCGCATGACTGCAAATGAACATTTCATTTTTATTTTTTGGAAAGGCATCCTACCATGCTGAAAGCCACTAACCTCTTCCATTCAGCTAGCCAGTTTACTGCCCATGTTTGCAGGACATTGCAAGCCTATGTACTCAACTGTATACCTGTGTCAACAATTGGCGTGGCTGAGTGCTCTATTAATTGGAGTGTCTGCAATGCTTTTGGTATTATATCGTGTATGTGGACATCAGCTTGCCCAACACCTCATTCCGTAACCAAGGGTGTCGAAATGTAGACGGTCCACCAATTGTTGCTTAATATTAATAATAGCAACTACACTCTGTCCTGGCTATCCAGGTTTATCGGGCTGCTGAGCTGGTGAGGCTAACCACAACTGAACTTCCTCCCAGACATTTTGACCCTCAACATGACATCACTTGCGGTTGACCAGGGCGGCTCTACAAGGACAGAAATGTGGCAAACTGACTTCATTGTGCCATATTATGGTGCAAAGTAGGAAGTCACTAACCTCTTTTCTACAGCCACCCATTCTACTGCTAATGTTTGTTATGGAAGATTGCTTGATTGTGTGCCAATTACAACCCCAAAATCAGAAAAAGTTGGGACAGTACGGAAAAGGCGAATAAAACAAGAAAGTACTGATTTCTAAGTTTACTTTGACTTGTATTTCATTGCATACAATATGAACACAAAATATGTCATGTTTGGTCTGGTCAAAGGACTAGACCTTTCTTGATGCTGCTTTTGTACCAAATCATAATTAGAATTATCTGTTGACATCACCTGTTTCAAATCACATCATTATTTAACCAATTTACCTCATTACTAGCCCTAAATTGCTCCTTACAGGTCTGAATGAAAGAATGTATATTTACAAATTAAATGAAGTTGACCAGACAAAACATGAAATATTTTGTGTTCATATTGTCTGCAATGAAAT
>JAODKL010000001.1:41285338-41302020 GCA_026780765.1 Petrocephalus schoutedeni | reverse complement strand
ACTTTCTTGGAGGCTTCCATCTTGGATCCGAGTTCGGCAAGTGGAATGCATTCGACTCGGTTTTCCTCAAGTTTTTACCGGATGTGACATTATCCCGAGTCCAGAGTTCCGACCGCCGAGGATAATGGAACGCACGATTAATCAAACTGTAGAATATGTGACCTCTACAGGCAGCGGCATGGGGGGTGGGGGGTGGCATTTGTGGCAGAGTCTGAAAACACCAGCAGGCAGAGTGAGGAGTCCTAGAGAGCTGCCTGAATGACCTGCACCCCACCAAAAGCCAGTTACCTGAGAGTCCCAGTTGACAGCTTCTCAACCACGTCTCTCAGGATGTCTGATTAGCTCTGTTAAGGTCAACACATATTAGCCAGCTTAGGCTTCTGAACCCCTAAAGAAAAAGTCTGACTAGCTCATGGTTCCTGGAGGTCTGTGCACACAAGACCATCAGTCAGCATCTCAGGATACGGAGGTACCTCCCCTGGCGGGCCCTGGACGCCCCCCAGATCTCCGCATTCAGGAAGGACACTGAGGCTCCCCTCAGGAAGAGGCTTTGGCTGTCTGGGGGGTCCAGCTGGGAGGCGGTACAGCAACAATGCATATGGACAGAAGTTTCCACACATGAGCACTGAATTTGACAAGCTTCAAGGTTTATTTTCCTACTAGAGCCCTACCCTACCTGCAGGTTCTGCTCTTTGGTGACCCAGTGACCTCCGACCCCAAGCAGGGAGATGATATCATGCTTGTGTGGGAGTAGACTTTGGCCAGCGGAGTCGTCCTCATGCAGCCTCACTGTCGGAGTGGTACAGCAGACAGCTCATGTTGTGTCAGAAGGGAGGGGGGGGCAGCTATTGATATGTGCAAGCGTTCCCACCTCCTGCATCGATGACCATGTCGACTCCCAGGCCTCCGGTCTCCTCCAGGCAAACCTCCACAAGGTCCACCTTCGGGTCCCAGGTGCCGACGATCCGGGCTGAGGAAGCAACACATCAGTCATACAAGGTGAATATGAATGACGTCCCCCCCCAGACTCTTAGCCGTCCCATTACAGGAATCATCGATTCCGTTATAATTTATGTTCATCATCGCAGCCTACTCTGGCTGTTTATTTTTTTTTGTCTGACTGAGATGCTGCTTTCACTTTCCCGACAAGAGCCGGCTGTTCATTCACGCCAAAGGTATGCACAGACACACACACACCACAAAAAAAAAAAAATCTAAAATAACCCAAAAAGGCAGAAACAAGCCGAGTGAACAGACAGCCTTCATGCCGCGCCTGCCTGAGATGGCAGACGAGGGCATTTAAACTCCTGACCAGGTTCTGGAGGGAGAAACAAGCAAACAGATGGCAGGCCTCCTCCCGGGGACACAGCACCGCTCCCAGGGGCGGGCCGCACTCACCTAGGAGAGATTCCTGGACTCCTGGGCATGCGGCAGACAGCAGAGCAGAGCTCAGAGAGCAGTCAGTGAGAAGAGCAGAGAGAGAACACTGTGCATAACATACACCCAGAGGCCTGACAGCAAGAGCGGGATCAACACGCAAGCATCCTTAGCATCCAGAGTGCATACTGAATTTCTACAGAAGCCTACTAATCGACCATTAATGCAGTACATACTGTACATATGCATGAGAACAGTATGCATTTTTTTCACAAACCGCAGTCACCATCTTGCATATTACCTGACCCAGATGTGTGCCAATAACCTAGCCTAACCCCCATGAATGTCAAAAGCCATTAGAAACCATTAAAAAAAAACACATATTTGAGGAGTCAACTAGGTATTGTTTTCTGCTTAAATTTTTACGCAGACAGGACTTCCTCCACCATCTTGGCAAAATTTCCTGAGCAAGCGACATTCTTAGTTTCTGGTTGCAGCTCCAGTGGCCTTGTGGAATAGCACAGTGTCCATTAGCTACACACTTTATAATTCCACAGAATGTATTGTCATCCAGGCACCGTTCACCTACTGTCTCATCCATACTGAGGATTCAGACATATTGTTACTTTTCCCCATCTACTACATAGCAAACAAGTATGCAATTTCAGACGCACCCTATATCACTCACAGACATAACCCTGGTACACATCTGGCATGTCCGAGGAAGGTCTTTGCTACTCTCCATTACAGAAGGAGTGGCGATGCACAGAATGGCCATCTCGCCCAGGTTTGCTCACCCACACTGGGCCGGAGCTTCTCCAAGAGCCGCTGGTCCTCCAAGGACAGGGCAGTAGCCAGCACCTTCACCCCATGGTAGTGAGCGACCTGGATGGCCATCACTCCAAATGGCTGAAAGAGAAAGAAAGAAAAACACGTACAAGGAGAAGAGGAAGGGAGAATAGACAAAAGTCACCATCTTTCCGATGGAAAAATGGGAAGAGGCTCATAAAGTTACAGGGTGGGTACGTACGCTAGCGCCATCCATCACTAAAACGCTGTGGCCTGCAGCCACCCGGCCCAGTGTGTGCAGGGCTGTGTAGGCCCGCAGTCCATCCTGTATCCCACCAGCAGCCTCAACCCAGCTCACCTTCTCTGGCTTATGTACTGCAAAAAGCCAACGCCCGCACAAACAGTTACACTTGGAAGCCCAGCAATTTCAGTCTGCGTGCTCAGTGTCCAGTGCCTGGCCTACCCAGGAGGTGCTCGTTCATCAGAACCACGTCGCACAGGCCAGACAGCTCAGCATCCAGAGGCAGGATCCCTGTTCGGACACAAGTCCAGCAGATTCATTCACTGCTCAATGCTGAACATGGCCAATAGCATCTGGACCACACTCTTGGTAGCTTGATCAGTTTAGGTATGTAAACAATACAAGGGGCACAGATGAGACTATGTCCCTTGCAGGAACACAACAAGGCCACACAAACTCATAATAAGTCCACATGAAAGTTTCCATGCTGACGTTACAGTGCATGTAATACTCCTACTTCACTACAACGAGCTCCAGGAGCAGGAGGAGACATCTGCGTCCCGGCTTGACATGCTTACCCACAACTTCATCGTCAGGCTGGAAGAATGTGACCGTCGGCCCAACTGTGGACCAACACCAAGAGGAAAAGTCAAACGCAAACCCAGACCGATTTCGTCACTTTTGTGTGTTTCTGTGGCGTACTGATGGTTCTCAGCTGCCCACTCTCTTTTCAATCACACCTAGGGGCACTGACTCAGGGAAATACCGACTGAAAGCACCATAACCCAGAGAGATCTACCATACACAGAACCTCACACGGAGACAGAACTGCTCTGTTGAAATGCAACATAACCCCCATTACCAATAAAGCACTTTATAAGGTACATCAAACCGCTTCTCTGACTGGGGGGAGGATTAGGGCCATTATTTTTTCCCCACACAAAGGGCATTGTGACTCACTGACCTTGGAGCACTATTCCAGCAATCTCCCTGCCCACTGGCATTAGGTTGCGCTTAAGCTTCAGGTCATCCAAGAGCTGCCAGGAGCAAAACGAAGCAAAAAAAAAAACGGCAAGAGTTTGGGTGCAGAGAGTAGGTAGAATGACATACTCTATATTACCCTTTGCCAGGAGAACAGACATGCTGCGACAGTACTGCCCGACTCTCTGGGCCGCATCTGACACCATAACAGGCAGGGTGGTGCACTTATGTTCATAACGGGCAAAACTTGGCTTAACTGATTGACAACAGGAAACACAGAAGCTTCTCAATTCATTTGAAATGGCAAAAGCATGGCAAGCTCCCATTCACACTGCTGTCCTAGACTGGTCCACATGTGGGGTATCTCCTGCCCTCCAAAGCAACTCACCCCCGTGTCCAGTGGGCTCAGAGCACAGGCTTTCACCTGAACCTTCACCTGATGACTGTCGGGAGAACCGGGAACACTCTGCAAGGGAAAGGAACACAGGCCGGTTACTTTTTAACCGCTAGGCAAACACGAAGGAGGGTTTGCAGCCCTCGGAATGAATACTCCAGACTGATGGCCAAAGCGGGAGAGCCTGCTGAAATGGACAGCTGCCAGGTACCTTCTCCTGGACGACAAACTTGAGCTCCCCGCTTCCCTCTCTCGGCTGGCCGTACAGACCTTTCATGCTGGGGAAGGAAGCTCAGCCCCAAGGACTGCAGAGAGGAAAACGCCGATCATAATGCAGTCAAATGACAGGCCACTGCTCGTCTCTATAAACCTGTCTGCGCTACACCGACTGGCTGCCGGCCTGCAGATTAGCCAGGAAGCCGCCGGGAAGCAGCAGAACAAGACACAATAGTACCAGTTATAGGGAATCCAGACGCAAACCTACCCGATGCACAACAGCTCTGTCTGTAAAACGGATAAAAGTGAAAGGACGCCTCCACCCTACGGCTGTCACGCAAATATAACTCGCTCGTTAGTCCTTCGTCCTTCCGTATTTTCATTCAATGCTGTATATTCCTCTATTTTTCGCTTTGCCTTTGCAGGGTGGATCTGCTAGCTGACCAATCGCAGAGCAGCATTAATACGCCCTACTGGAAATTCATTGCTACTATTCGCAGAGAGCAACGTCAATCACCTCCCAATCGCAAACCGGCGAGCGTGAGAGCCGTACTGTTACATTTTATTGGCCGCCGGGCTCGTCAATCAAACTTGCGGGGGCGTGTTTACGTGCGTGCAGGGTGCGTCTTCCTTTGGTTGCGTAGCAGTACGGCGGCTCCAAAGGAGAGGGTGCCAAAGAAAGGAAAATCTCAGATTCCTGCTGGCTTGCAGACATTATTCCGCCTCTCCCACGCCTGAGTTTGCTTTAATAAGGACGCGGTCTGCCATGGATCACTAGCGATGAGGTGAGCTGGCGGGCTTAATTCTGCGCGCTACGCGGCGGGGATCGCTGGAGCCGCAGATGCGGGGTGACAAGCGAGGTGACCCCGCTGGAGATCCCTGTCGACCGGGGCTCTACGTCCGACTTAGCGACACACCTAGGTGCTTTGGCCTCCATTGCGATTCAGCGGACCGCCTTGGCTTGGCAGACAGCCGCGGCCGGGCTGCACGGCTGCCTGACGGGCTACAGCCGGGGTTTCCGTGCCGTTATCAGGCCGATTGTTGGGGGGGGGGGTTGGCAGCTTAGGGGCGAAGCCGGCCCCGTTCCCGCGTCGCGGCTGGCCGCAGGGTTTCCCAGGTGTCGGTATCGCTGTTCGTCGGGCATAGCCACAGTGCCACGGGGGGAGATCTGACCCTGACAGTGCTGCTTATCATTCGCCATGGGTGGGGAAGCCGTACCGGGGTGGGTGGGGTGCATGTCCGAGGGGTGTGGTAAATGTATCGTGCGTTAGGGTATGTGTACGGTGGTGGGTGTGGAAAATGTGTGGAGGGGGGAAGGGGAACTGTACGGTGGGGGGTGGGGTTGGTACTCTGGGATGGGGTAACTGTATGGTGGGGGTTGGGTAGCTACCCTGGGATGGGGTAACTGTATGGGGCTGGTGGGGTAACTGCCCTGGGATGGGGTAACTGTATGGTGGGGGTTGGGTAGCTACACTGGGATGGGGTAACTGTATGGGGCTGGTGGGGTAACTGCCCTGGGATGGGGTAACTGTGTATGGTGGGGGTTGGGTAGCTACTCTGGGATGGGGTAACTGATGGGGTAACTCGCCGGCTGTGTTCTTGTTTCCTAGGCCTATGGTCCTGCAAGTAATTTCTGCAGTATTTTCCGGTATTTATCTGGCCTAATGACTCTTATTGTACTCTGTACTCTTGCTGCCTGTACTCTTATTGTCTATAGTAAGAATCTGGGTGAAACAGGATAATCAATTAATCAGGTGTGTTCATGGCACATAACTTGCATGCCTGTGCTTTGACAGCCTCACCGCAGAGAATTTCTATCCCAGCTGAGTCAAGGACTCTTCCCAGATGCTTTGTCTGCAACTGATCCTTTCACATTTGTAGCTGAGGCATAAAAAGCAATTTTACAACATATTCTGGTCATAACACAACAATCTCACTGAAGCAGTTTGGTGCTCTATGTATCATTTAGGATATTCTATTGTGACACATGTGAGGCAGACACTATATTGAAATATATACATTACTTGTTCAAAAGTTTTCAGTACTGCTTGGCCTTTTCCCTGAGGTAGGATTACTTTGCAATTTGGTAATATTTGAAGCGCTGCTTGGCCATATCGTTATTTATCTGTTTCTAAACTTTTTACATTTGTCACCAACACCCCCTGGCACCTCTAACCATTAGCGATCTGTGAGTACAGGGCTTTCGGTTATGGTGAAAAACTGCCCGTGTGCTTTATTGGGCGTGCTGTGGTCGCAAGTTTATATGACGATGTTTAAGCTGGGGTAGAATATTCAGGGACGAAGGTCATAGTCAGGCTGAAGCCTTGTTAGTGCACCTCCAGTAAGAACTGCCTGGCTACATTCTCGCCTGTCTTTTATATGCGTCGCACTGCTTTCTGTGAAATATCAGCAGTCAATGAGGTATTCAGGTTGGCTGTGTCTTGTGGACGTAATTGCCGTTTCTGAATCCTCAGATGGTAGTCTGGGAGCGGGGCAAGTAGGCTGTGGAATCCATGGGCCGTTATTGTCGCGCACATAACAGGACTCTGTCTGCTTTCCTCTTCTGTTGCGCGAGTTTCTCCATTCTCCCCTTGTTGGAACCCCAGAGGGAGAGCTTTGTGTTTGTCACACAGCCTGACGTCCCCTTACACAGAGTTCTGATTTCTATGAAATGTTTGAGTTTCGAACCTGAATGGCTAATAGTTAATGTGCAAAGTTTGAATAAAGCGTTATAATCGCAGGTTTATTTGGGCAACAAACTTGATGTCTTCTGAATGTCTCTGAATTGGATTATTTGGTTCCGCCGTTGGACATCGGTGAAAGGCTAGTTTGAGTGACTGAGCTTTCTGTTCAGAGGGGCTCTCTGGCCAGTTGTACTGTACTGCTGATGGATTTTTGGAGCGATGTGGTCTTTTAATAAGCCGGTATAAATTGTGACTCCTTGGATGAAAGTGCTTCTCGTTTTGCTGGCATCTTCGTGTGATGCCTTCCTGTAGCACCTCTCTGGGCATCCTGCACCCAAATGATATCTAAAATACCACTGCTTCCCTTGTCATGGGGATATTGGCCTGTTAAATAGTTGCTATTTCCCCCCACGGCCGTGAGATGAGAGCATCCATCTGGAAGACCGGGGAATCGCAGGTTCTTCAGTTTCTCCGCTCGATGACATCTCTTTCCCTCTCCGTACTCTTCCTGACAATTACAAGTGCTAGAAAGAGGGAAGTGGATTCCAGTGACCTCAACACTGAAGGCAAAGAGAAATTTCGCCCGCATTCTGGCATTTGTGGAGCCATCTAGCCAGAGCTGAAATATCTCACAATTAACACAGAAACACCGGCTTGTCTGAGTAGACAACACTTCCACCTCACAAGCATGGTGGTCCCTGTGGTCAACCGACTTCCTTGCACTGTCCCTTCAGTGCTGCTGTTGCAGTTGTGTAGTATGCGAAGCAGCGGCTCTGTGGCAGGAGCGTAGAACCTGAGAATGGCCAAGTGCTAAATGACTCTTGTATCGCGTAATTAATGCATAGCGTACAAGAGCATGACTATGTGTGCTTGAGTGAAAGTGAGAAGCCAAGGTGTAGGCTTCCCACGACGTAGGCCTAGGGTTAGGGTTTCGCACACACAGATGGCTCTCATGGATACTGGTGGCCAGCACTTTCATTCATGTAATGTTTTTTATATACTGATGTCAAGTCTGCACCCCAGTGGCATCAATGCGTTTGCTACCTATGGCCCGTTTTTATTGCGTGATTTCTGACGTGCTGAGTTGCACATGAAGAACATGCTGTCTTTTCACCAGCTTGAAGGAAGCTTTCAGTGGGAGGGGAGGAGTGGACACACTTCCAGAAAGGGGTGGTCATTGGGTAAGAATTTCTGCAGTTGTGACTTGAGTACCTTACAGCCTTATGGGAAGCAGTATCATCTGAAAAGTCACAATATTTCCACTGGGGCTGAAGTCCTGACCCCAGTTGCCAAACACAGCCTCTCCAGTGTGATGGCAAGTGTGTTTTTGCCATCACTACTGAGACCAGACTGATCACTAGTGGGATCTGAGAAGAGTGATTTTCATGTTTATCTATGCTAAGCAGTCATTGTGGGTCTGTGTTGTGAAGGACGACAGATCTGCATGTTCCAAGGGCATCGGTCTCCTTTGGTGAGGAACTAGGAACAACAGTGTGGAGCGAAACCTTCCGAATGCAGAACTCCAGAGTGAAACTGGCTGATGAACCCTAGATGGCTCATCTGTGGTTGAAGTCCTTCCGTTGCCTCTTGGTTGCTCATGATCTCTGCAGAACAGCATGGTCAGAGGAAACTAAAAATGGCTAATCTGCAGGTGTGCTGTCTGCCTGGCATGATAGAAGGTTGAGTGTCTGATAGTAGTTACTAGAAGAGATGTGGTTTGGGAGCTTGACACATTCTTATGGTTCTGGTGTGTATGTAATTCCTCCATGTATTTAAATTGGTGCCGATGCGTTTAAACCATAACTCAGTGCTTCATGCGAGTGCCCTGCAGTATCCAGGTTTAACTGGACTTCACTGCGCTTTCCATTGCTGTTTCTCTGATCTCTGGTGTGAGGCTGGAACTTGGATAATGTGTCAAACTTCAGTTGTCATAGGGACATGCTAATAATTCATTCTACCTTATGAGAATGGGGGAGTGTTGAAGCTTTGCTTTTACTGCCACATTAGGCATGAGGCGTCTCTGTACTGGAGGGCAAATGGCCTTGGGGGAGAGCAGAGACTTCCTTTGTCTTTGCTTGTTCATTCATGCTTTTTTAGCTAGGAACCTAGAATTTTTGGATGCCATAGTTTTGGCCAAATTCAGCCTCAGTGTTGAAGAGCTGGGTCTTTGGCCTGAACCTCTCACAGTGACTTATGTGTCCTCCCCAACCCGGTCCATGAATATTTATGTGCACTGCTCTATGCATATTGATATAGCCTAGTGGTGTGGCCTGGCAGTGCAGTAATTCCTATTCTAAACATCGTGGAGAGCAGATGGGGAAGGTCCAGCCTCCACTTGACTGTCCAGCTTGGCAGCTGTTGAGTTGATCCCCGCATGGGACTGTGGTATGTCAGTCGCGGCATGGGGACCTGCCTTAAAAATCATCAGCTATTTCAGTGTCCTTCAAGTGTGTGATTGACTCAGTGGGCTACCACTCTGGTGGGTTAGGCTACCTGTGCTGTATGTGATTGACTCTGCGTGCACGCAGTGACAGGGGGTCTCTCCAGAGTCTTGGGTTGAAGAGGCAGTCTGCGGCTGTTACATTCGTGCACCTTCAGCTAGGGGCTGGAAGCCATTTAAGATACAGTGACGGCACGTGGGTGGTTGCTGCTCGGATAGTGGGTGGTCCTCGCACAGGTGTGAACATGTTCCCACCCACATTGCCCTTTTATGTCCAGCTATCATCATGGGTCTTTCCCATGAATTTCCCATTTCAGTAGGGGGGAAACTTGATTTTGACCCTGTTAAACGTATTCCACACGGCACATTGTATGTGTCGGACTTTACTCTGAGCTATCCCATTCACTAGGTGGTTTTCTAGAGTTGGCACCCCCCACTGATAGAGGGTGTCTGGAGTTCTGACAGGCATGTATGGGCAACACTATGCTACAGGGTGTGTGTGGGGTGGGGGGGGGGGAGAGAACCTTGCTGATGTGTTGAGTCCACAGGATTGAATAGCTGTCCCTGAGAAACAGACAGTGACCCACAGCTGGGTGGTGCTGGGTTCCAGGAGAATGATGTCTGAAACATCTGGGGTGTGTGTATGGGTGTAGGCAGACTGGAAGGCATGCCAGACTGGATTTCCTAATTGCTTGATGATTTGTGAATGGAAATAAGTTTGTTTGTAGTCCATAATCCTTTTAGTATTTTGCTTTTTTTTTTTTTTTTGCTCTGCTCTTGGAGCAGAGTGAAGGGCAGCTTTCGGCTCCAGGTGAACTGGTTCTGCTCACTTTGGAGCTGTTTGAGTCTCGCTTCTTAAACTCGGGGGCCGCTGGTCGTTGTCTGCCGGGAGGCCGGAGGAGCGCATGGCTTACGGGAGTCTTTCTTGCCGGATGTCTCCGCTTAGCCTCCTTCCTTCTGATTACAGGAGTCTGCCTCTGGGCCCCAGGTGACCGACACACATGGCTCAGTTTCCAGCGGCTTTCGGAGGTGAGTAGACGGCGGGTACCTTGCCCCTGCTTGCACATGTTTGGTATGCAGCGGGTGACTCATAATCCCCAAAGCGCAGCCAGCGATGCAGTACTGTGTATATCTGAATCTCGTTATTTTGTCGCATTTTCCACAAACAAAACAGTCCAACAGGTTTGACTTGGCTGATCAGATGGTTAATGGGAGTGTCCTAATTACAAAATTTGAACAATTCAGGTTGCCTTGATTCATTTATGAAGTATTTGAAACGCGAGACATACTCGAGCCCCTGCCGAGTGTACGCTAAGTGTACCAAACATGCCGTGTTGCTTTGTCTTTATGTGCAGTTGTCTGTCTTTCGCCATCGCCACCTCTCCTTCTGAAGAGAGGCAGCTTATTGGATGTGGCGAATGTCACATGACAGTAGACTGTTTTTCTGACGTTATAAATGATATTGGCATCTGCCCCGGGGGGCTCCTCCCCATAATTTGTACTACCACAGTGGTGTTTGTGGACGTAAAATGAAACCAGTGCACTGCCGTGAATAGTGCCTTTTGCGTTCCAAGCCGTCTCCTCTTTCAACTCGTCTTCTCACTCAGGGGGTGCGGATGTCTGGGTCATCTCTGTGGACGAGCGGGCCAAACACGACCAGCAGTTCCACAGCCTGTCACCCAGTCCCGCAGGCTTCATTACTGGTGAGTCTGGGAAGGAGAGCCGGGCTGGGGCAGGGTTCCCTGCTTCCCCTGTGATGCCGTTGCCAAGGGTTTGCCAAGTCTTCCTATTTTTATTATCTATAATGGGAATTCCATGTGGAATAAGAGCACCGAGCAGGACAAACGCTTTACCGAGGCTGCCGTTCTTCCTGTCCTCTCCCAGGTGACCAGGCCAGGAACTTCTTCCTGCAGTCCGGCCTGCCCCCACCAGTCCTGGCACAGATTTGGTAGGTGATATCGGAAGGGCACTGCACACGGATACTCTTTATAACAAGACAGTCTGAGAATCTACTTACTAAGTTCAAGGGAACTCAGTTTATGTCAATGTACTACCACTAGGACACATTCCCTTCCACAATTTGGCGTGGGCCAGTAGACTCGTGCCCAGTAGAGGCCTCCTTTTATAGACTAGTCGCGTACCCATGTGTGTGGGGCTACTCCTGACTGGAAGGGATGTAATATATTATGCTTCTCAAGGAAAATTCCCCACGGCTGCTCAACAACCTTTTTTTAAAGTTTTATAGAGAAATGGGAGATTAGAAATGGGCCTATAATTCTTAGGCAGTGGAGGATTTTTTCAGAAAAGGATGAACAGCAGCATGTTTGGAATAACTAGGCACACAACCAGTGAGTAAGGAGAGATTAACTACCCATAGCCGGGAACAAAATGAAGGAATGTCCTTAAAACCGGGGTCCAGGAGGGACCGTGAAGCACGGGCCGCAAGCCTGTTTGCGAATCTCATGTCTCGGTTTGCCTTTGACCAGGACTCTGGCAGACATGAACAGCGATGGCAAGATGGACATCCACGAGTTCTCCATCGCCATGAAGCTGATCAAACTCAAGCTGCAGGGCCACAACTTGCCCCTTTCCCTGCCCCCTGCCATGAAGCTGCCCCCAGCACCACCCTATGGTGAGCCCAGCCCAGCGCGCGCTCGGCCGACTGGTTCAGCCAGGGCCTTGTGTAACAGCTGCTGTTCCAGCCATGCTGCCACCATTGCCTACCTGCCTACCTGACTGTGTCCCGTGTAGGTATGCCGGCTGTGCCCCCAATGGCAGGCCTCCCAGGGGTGCCTGTCGTGCCCCTCGCCCCGCTCTCCGGACTGGGTATCTCCCCCCCCCTCGTGTCATCGATCCCTGCACCCGTAGCACCGATTGCCAATGGCTCCCCTGCTATGATCCAGCCTTTGCCCGGCTTCACACACCCAGGTGCGCCCTGTCCTGTCCCTAACCTCCACGCCCACCCTCCCTACCCCCATTACCCTCGATCCCCATGCGCCGTCTTTCTATAAATGACTAAATTCAGTCGTGCTTTCGCCACGCAGCCGCTGCACTTAACAAAAGCTCATCCTTCAGCCGCTCCAGCCTCAAGCTTCAGAAGGGCCTGTCCCTGGAGTCTGCCAGGTGGGTGCCCTCACAACGGCCTACTCGCTTCCTTCCATGATGCCTTGCAGGCACCTGAAACACTTGGGCGGAGCGGGGTTAAACTTTCTGCCCCTCATAGCTCTTTAGTGAGGAAGAGGCAGTGTGGTGCCGGGGCTGAGGGGAGGGAGAGGCCTGTTTTGGGGGTTAACTGCCCTGCGTACATCTCTGGGGATCTCCACTCTGGTGTCAGAGGCCAAAGGGATCCTGCGGATTCTTAAAAGGACTTCTAATAGATTTGCGGAATTTAAGGTCATAAAATGTCTGAAAATGTCTTTTTGTTACTTTTAGGCATTAGGTAAATATTGCCTAAAAAGCAATTTAGTAATTGTGCTTATATAACCAGAATACGACTTATAATAATTGGTATAATAATTGGGTTTTTGCAGACTCGCGTTCCTTGCATTTCTGCATACGTCCTGCTCCGGTCCTCGGACTTTACTTTGGGGTGGGCAGCGTGCCAGTAAAAACAGGAGAATGCAAATTAGAAAATAAGAATGAAATGCCAGTTTGCGCCCCGCAGTGGTTAGAAGGCTGTTAACCGAGAACAGCTCTGTGGATTTGTGTGAAATTGGAATCTCCTGAAAGGTCTTATTATTCTGCACAACTTTCCCAATACATCTCTGTCGGGAAAAAACTCTTTTACAGCCATTTTAACTTTAAATTCGAGGGATAGAACCTACAACCTACACATAAATATTTAAATATAATGTGAAAATGACTTGTGTGGGGGTACAGAGGTAGTTCTTCGGGCCAGTAATCACACAAAGCCAGGAGTTTTCCTTGGCCCTAAAAAGCGACATCTCTTGTTCTGTATATCTGCTGATGGCTTTTGTGCACCGGTGCACTTTGTTTGACTCACACTGCCGACTCTCCTGTTTCCTCCAATCGCAGTGGCCCTACAGCGACCCCGACAGATTGGGCAGTGCCACAGTCCTCGCGACTGAAGTACCGGCAGCTTTTTAACAGCCACGACAAAATGATGAGCGGCCATCTGACAGGTGGGTCCCGCTTGCGTGGGCATCGCCCTCCCCATGTGTTGTTCCTTTGAAATGGCTAAAAACATTTCCGCATGTAGAATAGGCTCCGTGCATCATAGCCGGGGAGGGAGTGTTCATGAAGCTCTCTGTACTCCTGCGGGATGTGGTTCTGCAAAGGAGATGCAATCTTCTCTTTATCGTGGTCATAACCTGTGGCCTCCTTAGAAAGGCTTTTGTCAGTGGGAACCTGTTCACTACTGATGTTGTGCAAGATGGCACTGGATCACTATAATAACCCACGGTGTGGATTTCGTCGTCCTGGATTCGGACCAGGCTAATTAGCACACTTAAGTGACCGGCTAGACTCACTATGAGTGATGTTGGTTTGGAGCTGGTGGCTCCCACGGCGTGGGGGTGTACAGTGTGCCGAGGCCAGATCACTCGAGCCTGGAATCTCCCTCACGGCCTGCGATTTCCTTTGTAGGACCTCAGGCACGAACCATCCTGATGCAGAGCAGCTTACCTCAAGCGCAGCTGGCTTCTATATGGTGAGACGGAGGAATCCCACCGTTTAAACGTGGTTAAAGGTTACCGGCGTTGTGCCTCTATGCTAGCTGCAGCTACACGGCGTGCATAGAGGGTGACGACCTCTCTTCGGTTCATGATTCTGCAGGAACCTTTCGGACATCGACCAGGATGGCAAGCTGACAGCAGAGGAGTTCATCCTGGCCATGCATTTGATCGACATGGCCATGTCCGGGCTGCCCCTTCCTCTGGTGCTACCGCCAGATTTAATCCCTCCCAACTTCCGGTGCGTGAGTGTGGCTGCTCGCGTCAAGGGCCTTTTATGGCCATTTCTCCTGCCTGCCACCAGATGGTAAGAGGTACAGTTTTGAACTCTGTCCAGGAGAGGGCGCTCTGGCAGCGGGATCTCTGTGGCCAGCGTGCACAGTGTCGACCAGCGTGGGGTTGAGGAGCCAGAGGAGGAAGAGCAGCAGGGCACAGAGAAGAAGCTGCCAGGTCAGGGGGTCAAGGGGTCAGAGGTCACGTGGGAGTGGTTGCCACTTCCAGCTCACACTTCAGCATGATGGGGGTTGGCCGTCGACATGAGCCTTCATCTTCGCTCATCCCGGCCTTCCCCAGTGACTTTTGAGGACAAGAAGCGGGAGAACTTCGAGCGCGGCAGCCTGGAGCTGGAGAAGCGGCGGCAGGCCCTGCTGGAGCAGCAGCGCAAGGAGCAGGAGCGCCTGGCCACCCTGGAGCGGCAGGAACAGGAGCGGAAGGAGCGGGAGCGGCTGGAACAGGAGCGGCGGCGGCTGCAGGAGCTGGAGAAGCAGCTGGAGAAGCAGAGGGAGCTGGAGAGGCAGCGGGAGGAGGAGAGGCGGAAAGAGATGGAGAGGAGGGAGGTGAGCGAGTGAGAGCATGGGGGGAGGGGCGTGTGTGCCTGGTTTCCCTGACGACCATGATCTCCCCCCCCCTACCAATCCCAGGCGGCCAAGCGGGAACAGGAGCGCCAACGGCAGCTGGAGTGGGAGCGAGCTCGCAGACAGGAGCTGCTGACGCACCGCAACCGGCAGCAGGAGGACATGGTCCTGCTCAAAGCCAGGAAGAAGACGCTGGAGTTTGAGCTGGAGGCGCTGGTGGGCCTGCAGGACCGTCAGTAGAGGAACAGAAACCCCATAGTCATCTGTGGCCTGTAAACTGCCTAAAGCCTGCAGCACACCGAGCCGAATTTGACAGCGATTAATTGTCATTGTTGACAGACAGTGCACAACAACAAAATTTGTCCTCTGCATTTAAGCCATATGTGACATTGTGGCATAGCAGTGGGCAGCTAAATCTGCCCCCGGGGAGCAGGACTTGGGGGCGGTACTTTGCTCAGGGTACTTCAGTGGTACTTGCTGGTCAGAGATTCCAACCAGCAGCCTTTTGATTACAAGTTCGCTTCCCTAACCCTTAGGCCACTGGGCGCAGGAAGTCAATGACTGCCCGTGGTGCCAGTGCGGGCCGCACGGTGGTTCCCAATCGGAGCTGTTATGGCCAGTCAAGCGTGCGGAATTGGCATTGGCGCTAGTTAGCGAATCCGAGCTCTCTAATCGGGCTATAAGTCGACCATCGCTTAGCTCGACGGGAGCCGGCCGTCTGGCGGTCTTGGTTGGCACTCTGTGGCTGTCGCCTTGGTGTGTTCCATGCTTTTAAGGATCAACTATAATTGCCCAACCTAGCCCCCCCCCCACCTGGACTGTTATGGTCTTTGCAGCCAAGCATGTGATTGGGTGAGTGGTCTATCGCCGTGGAAACGTGACAGTCGCCTGCCGTTTGTCTGCCAGAATGACAAGAAGCAGCAGCTGGAGGGGAAGCTGCAGGACATCCGCTTCCGGCTGTCGGCCCAGCGGCACGAGGTCGAGAGCACGAACAAGAGCCGCGAGCTGCGCATCGCCGAGATCACCCACCTGCAGCACCAGCTCCAGGTACGGCGGCCGCCCCCCTGCCCGGCCTGATCTGGGGCCACTGCAAACCCTCCCCTCATGCCCGTTCCCTGCGGCACAGGAGTCTCAGCAGTGGCTGAGCCAGCTGATCCCCGAGAAGCAAGGCCTGAACGACCAGCTGAAGCAGGTGCAGCAGAACAGCCTTCACAGTAAGTGGTGTGGCGCCCTCGCTATCGCCCGCCCCGCCGGACGAATCGAGCAGCCCGTGCTAACGCGTCCGATCTTCAGGGGACACCCTGGCGAGCCTGCGAAAAGCCCTGGATGTGAAGGAGTCAACACGGCAGCAGCTGAAGAGCCAGCTGGATGTGGTGGAGAGGGAGACGCGGGCCAAAATGCAGGAGATGGATGCCTTCAGCACGCAGCTGAAGGTGGGGGCACGCGGCTGTGTCGCACGTACACGGGGCCGAACGACCTGGGCCCCTCTGCCAGCTCTGTACTGTTACCACCTGGGTGGGGATCTCCTTTGTTTTACTCTGTTATTGCTGCTCCCCCCACCCCTGTCTGTGGCACGGGCGTCTTCCAGGCCCTCAGCCTTTTCTATGAAGTAAACGTGGCACGCATTGAAGGCCTGTACCTGGAGCTGCTGCAGCAGGACCGTAGGGGGAGCCAGGTAGTCACCAACGGCCCTTCCCCGGGCCACTGGGTGTGCTGCTCACTGCTGCCCCTGCTGGATGCTGGAGATTAGTGCACCTTTCTGCCAGTTATTAATCTCTCAGCTAAGTTGCTGCAAGGCAGACTGAGTTTGACGTTGCTGTACTTACACACTGGGGTTTGTACTCACATTGCCTGCCATGCTGTGAATGAGTAAAGGATTCTGGGTAAGTGTCAGATGTGTTGAGGCAGAGAGGGAGGGACCCTGTGTCTGGAACACTGTGGAACACTGTGTCTGTGAACACAGTGAATGCAGTGGCTAACGTTTTAACTGGCTAGTGCAGTGAATGCAGTGGATA
>JAODKL010000001.1:41220137-41255574 GCA_026780765.1 Petrocephalus schoutedeni | reverse complement strand
TGCCCCTTGGCCTCCAGAAGGAGCTGTGTGTGGATGGGGCTGAAGTAAAGCTACTAGTTGCTCCTAGCTGTGACCCCGCAACTATAAGCTCTGACACCTCTACACCTGTGGAGCACTATCAAAATGGCCACATGAGCATAGTGGTCCAGGACAGCTCAGACGAGGGTGGCTGCGGAGGAGAAGGGGGGAGATGTGTCAACATCATGGACTGGCTCTGTGGATACAAGGAGCAAGCTACAAGGGACCAGCAAATGAGTGTTGAGGATGAAGAACAGCTCATTCAGGAGATGCTATATGAGCCTCCCAGGATCAAGGTCATCCTCAACCTGACTCTATTAGTGGTCTGCTCTTTAGGGATCTTTATGTATGTGTTCTTTTCTTTGTAGCTTTAGGTGTATGTATGTGTACTTTTCTTTGCTTGCCATTTTGGGCCTATAATATTTACCAAAATTATTTTGGGAGTATATTTTTAGTGATTAGTTGAGCTATTCTAGAAAAGCCTTTGTGAATTGTCTTTTTATGTATTCTGCTGTGGATCTAATGGACCCCCCCCCCCCCACACACACAACCGTTATTGTTGGAAAGGACCAGGTAATGCTAATAACTGCTCGTTCTGTAACAAGCGCAAGGGGTTTCTTCATTTCCTACATGACCTCTTTGTTAATGCTAAAGGTAAGATGGGATTGCTGGCCAAAAATGGACTCTGTTCAGTGGCCGTAGGGCAACCATTCATTCATTCATATGACCTGTACAGTGTACATATATGAAGTAGGAGCAGAAGCAGGCTTCTGAAGAGGATTGGATTCTGCCTCATGGGTGTTGGCCGTTCTTACCCACTTCATTCACTCTGTGTTTTGTTTGCACAGCGTTCCCTTACACTCTGTACTGAAGATACCTTCATGGCTAAAGGATCCAGTGGCTGCTGAGATGAATCACTGAAGGCTTTATCCATCACTTAGCACATGCTACAGCATTTGTAGTATTAGCTAATCATGTCTTCAGATTTAAGAACATAAGAAATATACAAACAAGAGGAGGCCATTCAGCCCATCAAGCTCATTTGGGGAGAACTTAACTAATTGATCAGCAATGTTCAAATCTTATCTAGCTCTGATTTAAAGGATCCCAAGGTTTTAGCTTGCAGTACACTAACAGGAGAACTATTCCATAACTTCCAAACTTGCTGTGTAAAGAAGTGCTTCCTCAAATCCAGTTTAAAATGTTCTCCCGCTAATTTTCACCTATGGCCATGAGTTCTTATATATGTTAACTATAACTTTATTTTGTGTAACGGCCACGTATTTTTTTCTATTCCAATATTTTGAATGAATTCTGTACAAAATTCCCTGAACACCTTTCTCCTCTAGTGTCTGGTAGAAAAAAAATGTTGCCTAGAATTGCATGCTTTTTGAAATGGAATTTAAATTCACACTGGTTTGACAATAAACACATTTTAAAAAATATCCATTGTGGATCTAGTACGTGTTGTTTATTTTCAGCCACACGTTGATACATAAACACACAGCAAATGCCCAGGAAACTCCTGTATTTATACAGAAAGTAGCGGCCTTTTGGGATAAGCACCACACTTTTGAACTCTAGATCCAGGTTTCAAGTTCATGTCATAAACTACTTTTACCTGTTACCCAACTTGCTCACACAGACAAAAACTTAGTACAGCGTGGTGTACATTTTACTGTAAGTAACTTCCTAATCTGCTGTACACTTCCTAATCGTGAGCTGACCATGGCCAGATTTGAACACTTCCTCAGGAGACAGTGCTGGTCAAACAAGTAATTAAAGCTGACTTTAGCAGCTGTTTCATTAAGGTGTATTATTCCAAATGGAAATGCATTAGAAATTATGAAAAATGAAATAATACCACCATATTACATTTAAAGATATATTTCGGCACTACTAGACTTTAAATCCACTTTAGTCATGCTACGTTTTGCTCTGTAAGTTAGGGATGTGCCCATGTGCCAGTTGTCATGGCTTTGAAATCACATGGCTAGCAAAGTAATACTACCCTTGGGGCCTTGAGTAAAGCCCTTAACCCTAATTCCTCCAGGGGTGCTGAATGCTACCTGGTCCAGATCCCATTTTTTAACACAGAACTAACACAAACTTGTTGGCTATGGAGTTGGAGTGAAAGGTGAACTCATGGCAGGTTAATTATCAGGAATCAGGAATTTATACACTTTCTTCTGAATGGATCAGCATTTGGCCAGATGACCAGATCATCCGATCTCCTTATGTAACTGATGTCAAATAGCCCATTTAATCTGATGCGAGGCTTCGTGAGCATCTGAGTCCCTCTGAGTAATGAAGCAGGCATGTAAGCTGACTGATCATCCCAACAGAGCCTCTGTGGGCGTGTGCTTGCTCTGCTTTCTACTCAGCCTGGTAGTTTTCCACTGATATAAGGACATGCCCCCACAAGTGAGCCTATCGGCATTCTGGGAAATGCAAAGTGAGCAGCGGCCTAATGTAAAAACTCCATTGTTTCAGAAGACATTCTGCATTGCCTCACCGAATTCCATCACTTCTGACATACGAGCAGCATAATGCTGCTGTTCTGTTTAAAATCTCAGCACCATCTGAGTGACTCACATAGGGGCTCCTATCTCTTTGGATATTTCCCATCTGCTTTAATTCTTTATGAATTACCAAAAATGCATTCCTAAGAACTGGGTTTCACACATCATACAGAAATTTTATGGGTCAAAATGTTTTTTTTTTATCTGATAATAGAACCAAATACCACGCAACAAAAATATAACATTTATTATGTATGTATTAATATTAAGAATTGTTTTTCTGTCTCGAATGCCCCCGATATAAATTACAGAGCTTATTACTGCAAGAAGTCTTGAAAATTGAATTACACAGGAAATGATAGACAAGGCGAATGTTACTCAAGGACACAAAAGCTCTAATCAGTTCAATACCTGATGATACCTTATGAACAGACACAATTACAAGGGGTCAATTTACTAGAAACAATACCCTTACAGTCTCGCACCAAGTCTTCACTGCACCTAACTGAACAAAAATGTACACACCAACCACTGAAAAACATAAAATAGAATATTTCCTCATTTTAAATGACTGAACTCAACTGAGGAACTAGCACTTCTGATGGGTCAACTTAAAAAAGACGTTAAGATGATGAGGCAACATCCTTGCTTTCCCACCTAAGACTTAAGGGAGGAGTGTACAGATACCGTGGTAGGTCTAACGTGCATTCCTCTCTTTATTCTGAGTATCGTGAACCCTCACCCTGAAAAACCTGCTTACCAGTAGATCATTGACAGCTGCTGTTACTAAGCAATGCCTAGTAACCGTGGTCAGTTTTTTTTTAGCATCATTGCATTGCTGTAGAAAATGTTTTCTTCTGCTTCAAATGTATTTTTTGCTTCTCTCTTTGGCTCTTTTGACTTGAGGTCAGAAAATGTCTCATATAGTCTTGCCTTGTAACACTGTCTGCTACACTTGATGTCGCCCTTTGACACAAGGATCCCCTGAAACAGAAACATTGCTTCTGAGATCCTGCAGGTCAAGTGGCGGCCGGGGATTCGTGTGGAGCAGGAGAGGTTCATACAGCACGGCCTACTTCACAGAAAACAGACAACTGCTGTGCTCGACCAGCATATTTGACCTCTGCTATTTTTCTGTGCCCCTCTGGTGAATATGTAGGACAAACCCAAGCATTTCCTCTAAAGCCAGATGCTGATAGCAAATTGAATGTGATCAGTATAAAGAAAAGGAATGAAAGTAAATCAAACAACCCCATTGGCTATGGTGTTTACACAGAATGGGCTGCTGATTATGTATTGATGATAAACTCGTACTGTTTATAGTAAACAAGTATCTATGCCTCACATTGGTGTACTCTGGTATAGTAATTCTGCCTCTCCTATGCTTCAGTATTTTTCTGTCTGTTAGAATTATATTGTGCCCATTACGGGCCTGCCCTTGTATTTTAGCCACATGCTGGTGTCACTTTTTTTTCTGTTGATGTGCTGCCATCACGAGCGCTGCTCCCAGCCCTGATCTCACCGCGACATTCTTCACCTCTCCATAATTGCTCCATTCCAGAGTAACTGGCCCAAATCACCTCTCTTTTCAGAGCAGTGTACATACAGTTCCTTGAAACACCGCTGGACTGTGAAATGTATTCTTAGTCCTTGGGTGGCAAAAACCTGCCAGCTGCAAGATCACCAGTGTGAATGTAGTTGAGCACTGGCCAGTCCATTGCTCTAACCTGAGCGTGACTCCAGGCCATGACCTTGTTACCTCAGGATGAGAACTGGCTAGTTTTTGAGCCACGTCATGGTCCTTCTTGGACCTTGGCTTGTCCATGAGTAAAGGTCCTTAAGCTGAGGACGAGAGGAGACCCCTGTCTAAGGGGGGTTTTCCACTGCAGCAAGTACCGTACTTTTGGTTCTTTCGGTACCTCAATAAAGTACCAAAAGTTTGGTGCTACTTTTGGGTTGGTTTTCCACTGCTGTAAAAATTGTTACTGGTGCTGAATAAAAGCACAACGTGAGGCGGGGCATTTTGCACTGGATTAGTAAAATAGCTGTAGTGTACAGCTGGATGATGCTGGATATTAAATCGCATGTTATGCACATGCAGTTCTTACATCGCTAGTGAGTTACATTAAGATCATAGTTTTTCTTACCTTCGGTTTTATACGGACATTATGGACGGCGCTGGGGGTTGATGTTTCGCCAAAACATTTTTACTTTGGCATAGGAAAAAAGCTTAGCTAACTTTGCCATTTTAATGATTATTCCTTGCATATATTATATTTATATCCATTATATGTTTTTAAAATCAGTTTAAAGTTTACCTCCACTGTTTTTGCTTGGGCGCTGCATGCGTTCTCCGAGATGACCATAATCATTTTCACCCTTGCTATTTAAATCACTCCTAGACAGGTTTGTGAGAAATTTAACTAATTTTTACACTTTATGTTAACTAACATAAATACCCCAATATTTATTATAACAAAATCACATCGCTATATCTGGAGACTCTCCAGTGTCACGTTCAGCCCGGCCCTGCATGTCTCTTCCCCTGCATTGCCCTCAGGCGTGGCTTAATTCACCGCACCTGTCCTTTGTTTAGCTTTGCCTTACGTTCTAATCCTCTCGTTAACCCCGCACACCTGCCTTGTGCTTGGTCCCTGATGTGTTTCCCTTTATTAGTCAGTCTAAGTCTATTCACCCCTGTCGGATATTGTCGATGCCTTCTGTGCTTGCTAACAGTTTTGCTCCCGTGTTTTCCCCTATCCTGTGGAATAAATGCCCTTTGGAGGGGTTCAATCCCTGCAGCCTGCATTATGGATCGTTCCTCCCGCCGCAAACGTGACATCCAGTACCATGCTGCAGTAGTATATTAAATAAAATACTTTTTAAATTTCGGGCACACTTTACAATAAGGGTACAAATCAAGATGGCGATCGCATTGTGTTTCAGAATCGGGCTATTGGCATAACCAGTCAACAGCGAAAGCGTTTCAAATTACGCCCCAAAGTGCTGAAGTACCAAATAAGTACCCCAGCTGGTTTGGCACTTTCGGTACTTGAATTTTTGGTACTGTTACTCGACCAGAAGTCAATGGAAAAGCAAAAGTACAGAAAGTACCATACCAAATGTACCAAACCTCGTGCAGTGGAAAAGTGCCCAAAGGGGTGACTGTGATCTGTTATGAGACCCTGACCTGGGACTGAGTTCAGGCCTTTTTTGAGCCTTGAGATTCCTATCAGCACCACTGTATCTTAATGTCCTTCCACTATGTCCTTGAAATCTGGGCTTGGCTCTCATCTGGCCAGGGGGGCGGGGCATTCACAGGTTTAGCCCTCTCTGGGAGAGCTGAGAAAGGCCCTGAACAAGCCATTGAGTGCCATGCTTCTCTGTGATAGAAGGACAACCAAATCGCTTATCTGTTAAGAATAATGTGTCTAAGAGACTTTTCAATTCCTAGCTCTAATCGCCAAAACACACATACAGTACATGGAAATGCACTTTGTGTACATAGATCTCTCATTGATTTTTTTTTTTCAAATTTTACCTTTGCTTTACTGTGATTACACTAGAGTTATAGGTCAAAATGTCCTCAGCTCATCATGTTTATATTTGTAGGTCACTGGGGTATTTCGAGAGTCTTGCTAATAATGTGAGGCACCTGTAGAGTTGGCCAAGACCCCCCCAGAAATGAGTAAAGCAGCCAGGCTCCTCTGCCGGCTATCCAAGAAGCCAGTGCTGGAGTCGCATGTAAGCACAACACAATGGTCAAGCTGTCTTTCACCCGGAATGACCCTCCTACTGTGGGTAAAAACATCTGCAGCTCTGTGATGGAAATTCACTGGGAAAATTCTCAGCACTACACTGGTACATGCCCCGAAAGGTTGCTATGGTGACCAGAAAAGGAAAGAAGAAAAAGAAAACGATGTATAGCGGAAAAGCACAGATTATTAGGAGAGTGTGGGGCCGGGCCTGGCTCTCTGGGGCAGCCTGGGCTTCTCTGGAGCACTGAGGTGTGCACGTTCTCACGCCTCCAGAAGCTGCTCTCTCCTCCATAGCGATTCAGCATCCGCCGGCCGTCTTCAGCAGACGTCGAGTCTGGCACCGACATCGCCAGCTTGCACGGCCTTTGTGAGGGACGCGATGAATGCCCTATAATCTTCGTAAATGTCTTGAGCAGCATTGCCAGCCTTGGCCCCACAGTCACAACAACCGGGAAGGCATTTTAGTTTGAATGTGTTCCGAGTCAGTCTGGAGGCAGCCTGTGTGGTAAAGATGTATCGCGTAACACTGACTTACGTGCTTGACAGACCACGGATAAAGCACCCGGTAAGACTCTGATCCTCATGACCCAACATGGCACCCAGCACCGCACAACTGTGCATTATGGGATTATTCCACAGAAAAGGATTCAAATGGCAGTGTTTAGCCCTTCTGAAATAACAGCTTGGGAAGTCTGTTTGGAGCTTGTTTCAAATTCGATGCTGGTCTTCTTCAGAGTGGCTATACTTTAGCCAAAATCTGCATCCTGGGCTCAGTTCTAGCGGTGTCTTGGCCTTGGGGGAGTCCAGTGCAGTCATGTGACTTCCAGACTGCTGCATTTTCATGCAGTGACACCTGCCCACGTCTTATTGTGGCCAAATCTTTTAACTGTATTATCTGACTAACTGACAGCATAGATGAAAAACATAGACAGCAGTAGGCCAGCTACTAGAGGCACTAATACACACAGTCATACAGTTACAGTTACACTGTCATAGTTTTGGTGGTCGTAAAAGGTTTGTGGGGCAAGAATAGTTTTTGGTTTGCTCTCCTGGTTTAGAGCAGGGACTTCCGCAGCCCTGGTCACAGGTGGACATAAGTGACCCGGCAGGCTCAGGAGGAAATCGATACTGTTTTTTCTGGCATAGTTAAATGTGAACGTGAGAGTGACACTGTGCAGCCTGGCTGGGCACTGGCACAGTAAAGTGCTGATAAGCCGGTACGAGGTGGGTGGAAAAATACCGTGTCTCCTGTTTCCCGTCCCCTGAACACTGTTAGTATTTTTCCTCAAAGTGTTTCACTTTTTAATAACCTCTCTCCCTATGTGGCCACCCCTGGGCCCTTAACGTAACATGCAGCAGCAATGACAATAGAGGTAGACATTGGACAGGTAATTTTAGCAACCGCATTAGAAATAGATTAAAAATAATGATTGTGAGAATGCCAGAAGGCAACTGAAGAGAAGGGCCCAGAGTCTTCAGGGGCGTGTCGAGGAGTCCACAGGTGAGGTTAACAGTTCTTTTTTCAGTTATTAGACACCATACTATTTTTTTTTTTATCACTTACCTCTCTTGCATTCGTCATTTTATAATGTTATATGGATGGTGTGTTTTTTCCCATCTTGCCTGAGAAATGTTTATGTAAGCAATGAGAATTCCACCAGGTTTCATTGTTTAAGAGTAGTCCTGGTGAATATTTCATGCCATAGTGGAAAATTCCACGATTCTCCCTGCTTGCTTCCTCCCTCCCTTTCTGTTATACCTTATTCATCTCTTACCTACTTCGGTTTCACTGTGTGAGACTTTCTGAATTATGGCGAACTGCAGCATTCATGCAAACCTGAAGGAGAAAGGAAATTGACTTTTATCCCCTCCTGATTTCACAGAACTCTCCTGGACAGTGTTTTCCCAACAAGTCTGCAGCTAGTGTGTATCACACACACTGTTGCCCTGCTTCCCATTCCTGTTTGGGACAGGAAACATAGGAATGTGTAGTATGTGCGTACTGAAGAAGGAGCAGACTTCCAACCATATAATCAGAAATTTCGTTTTGGTGCTGACGGGACGATGCTAACAAAGTCACGACCATTTAGATGCCTAACGGTAGATGTTTTCCAGTTGAAGTGCAACAATTCAGCACACAGAAAATGATAGGCAGTGTTAAGTCAGCTGATGTGTTAAGTCACTGCATGTTTTTGTCATCTCAGTTGACTGTCATGTCTGTTGCTTTCCTGTCCTGAGGTGTTAAGTCACCAAGATCTGCTTACAGGGATTTAAAGCTTAGTGAAACCAGTGCCGTGATGTCACCTTCTTAGCCACACTTCTGCGGTTGTTTCCAAGAATGCCTTTTGAATTTTGATATATTGTGTATCGTGATCGTCGCGTGCTGATTAAATGCAGCGACTGTGTCCACCTCCCGTAGATGTTGTCGCGGGACACGATGTGTTTCGTACCCCCCAGTTGGTTCTCAGTGTTTCAACAATCAGGGACTTTTCTGTTACAAACAAAAAAGACAATACTTGCAAAAACAAAACCACGCCTGTGCCCTTTAATTGAGACTTTCCCTCACCTGCCTTGCAGTGGAGTGGGTGTGGCCCCAGCAGTGCTACCTTCGCCCCAAGCCTGCATCTAGTGTTTGGTGTTTTAACATTTGTACCATACAGAGGAGAGACAGGTGGCACAAAGGATTGTGGGAGGTGAGAGTCCTGTGAACGGTTTAGACACAGGCGTGCACCCATGTACCTGCATGTTCACACATGAGACTTCATTGCTCTGTTTCTCCTTTATTCTGCTGAATGGCTCCATTCCAACAAATACTGACAAAACCCATGAACAAACCCAAGTTTTGGAAAGAAATGTAGATATTATTTTCATAAGCCATTTTCCCTCCAAATTCGTCCTCAGAAAGACAGGAAAATCTGTTGTAAAAGCTAAACCTTGTAAACTTCAACCATCGAAGGTTTATTGAAAACTTATTTTCGATAACACTGCACACAATTTTTTTGCTTAAAGCCATGGTCTAGTAGAGTCATGAATATTAATGCTTCACAGGGGTCGCCACAGTGTGCTCAGGGAACTCAGCTTGCTCTGCTGTGGTTGCCAGATGCCCTGCCTGGACTTTCATTCGAGCAGAAGCTGACAAACCTTTCAGAGGTGCTACATTCACAGGCAGGGAGGGGGCTGCCATTTCGCACCCAGTGCCGCAGTTACAGACATGCCGACAGCGTCTGTTTGCACGTCCGCGCCCCTCTCCGCCACGCACGTGTAATTCTGCCACATTCAGCAGCTGACCGCCCACCCCCCACCCCCTGGTGGTTTTTAGCAGACGCTCTGCTCTACAGTCCTGCCTCTTGGCCTGGCTGCTCCTTGGCTCCTCTCAGAATGTTCCTCTGGGTATCTGGCATCCCTCAGCAGAAATATATGGTTGAGTACGTCTCCATTTACACGTTTCACGTTGTTGTATAATTCAATCCCATTACATTCCTGCGTACTGGAGTCAGGGTTCTGGTGGAGGGTGGGTGGGGCAGCACAAGCAAACACACTCGCACTATCATACATTTCCAGCTCAGGCTGCTGAAAGTCCCAATGACCAATAGACCTCACTGAAGTTCTGTCGTATCATCGGTAGCTGTCACCAGCTAACAACAAGATAACTAGCATGAAGACATACGCTCGCTACAACCCCTCTCACTGCATCAGCAACGTGAGCCACAGCCCGAAACACCAACTGCCATGGTAACGGATGACATTAAACATGGTGCCATGCTTGGAGATGGAGAGCTATCGATTGCTACAACATAACATCAACATGACCATCATATTCTAATATAAAGAAAATGACTTGTGCTGCACAGTGGCAGGTTTGTTTTTAAACAACCATAGAGATAAAATTTATCTCCGCAGCACCACAAACAACCAGAGGAGGAGCGGAATTAGCTGACAACACTGGGTACTGCACCTGACCTCAGGCACTCAGACCTCGAGGCGCTACGGTGCTACACACTAGGTCCACACACGAAGTGGAGAGCCTGATCGGAACCCCCAGACCTGGAGGTGTGAGACAGCAGTACTGCCCGCCGAGCCAGTGTGCCATCTCACCATTACATTCCACTTTCCTCTAAAATATTGGGCATTCATTACTGCCTATTCTGCTACAGAAGGCTGCTAAATTCAGTCCACATGCGGTGATGTTTTTTTCAGGTGACACCACAGTAAAAAGAAACAAAGCACATCATCACCACTCTGTCCACTCTGTGCTTGTGACATTCCATGTAGTTTGGCGAGAGACAGCCAACGGAGAAGGGAGGAATTTGTTTCCTCGTCAAAAATAGCCATTCTGGATGTGTCGCTGCATTCCTGTTTGTTTGGAGGGACGGTACTTTTCCCTGGGAGCCGCGATAGCCTCCTCTTGCGCACGGCTCAGCTGTCTTGACTGCCCCTTGTGGTCAGGATACTGCCAAAGAAACCTGAATAGTTTGGTGTTGAACTGAAGAGTCTGTCCAAGTTTTTCTTCGTCTAAATATTTGCGACTGGCTGGAAGAATTGTCCAGCCAGATATATTTCAGTTATTTATAATGAATGATTTTTATTTATGTGCAACCACGATTTGTTCAGTGCTGCGCAGAAGGGAAGTTTCTGCAGACTTTGATATAACTACTATAGTTCTACTCAGCCACGTTCTCTCTCACTTTCTCACGTTCTTCAGACAGGCTGGGTTTCGTTACCCTCTCTTTGGATTAAGCGGCTGAGCCAGTCAGAACACTAAAGTGATTACTTAACATAACAGCAGCCACTCTTGAGGGCCAACTAAACCAAGTGGCATTTGGAATCATTCTTAGAACTGATTCCTGAAGCTGTTCTTGGAGAGTATTCATTGTATATTATCTTCTGGCTGATAAAAGGAATCACAAGTATTTCTGTTGTGATCATGTTAGTGTGCATGCTGTGCGTGGTCGCACAATATAGTGCGATACTTCGGTAACACATTGTTTTGCCGTTGCTAGGGTGACTGAGTTTGGGTTGCCGTGGGCTAAATACTAAGGATAACTACTTGATTTTCCTCGATGGAAACATTCCAGAGTCAATCTGCTTCATCTCCACAGTGTGGTTCATTATTATGAGGTTCTTTCTGGTCAGTGGGGTCTTCTTGAGTGTCTAAGATACAGTGAGGACAGGGACGAGTCACATGCTTCCATATCAACACACTTTTGGTTATTTAAGATAGCAGCTGCCAAAATAATCTGTTGAATGGTTCTTCTTCGTTTGTGAATGTTCTGAACAGGCCATCACTTCTGGCTCCTTTCAGGAGCCCAGCCTTTGTTTGTTGTTTAAAATCTGTGATTGTAAATGAAATGTAACTAAGGAAACCCCAGTTGGTTTCTTGTCGACAGAGACAATGGACCACGATTGTCATCTCAATGCCCAGTGTTGTCAGCTAATTCTGTAGGAATTTTCTGGTACGTTCTCAGACTTCCATCCACACCCCAGAGATGAGTTTGTTGGCAACACTAAGGACAACAGAGGCCCAGTGAACATTGGGTTGCAAACTTCCATGGATTTTCATGTGATTGACTGGCAAACAAAGAGGAATAAGATAGAGATACGACTGCATTGGCATCACATACATTTGTTCCTGCTGTGGCCTCAACATAACAGTGTAGGACAGGGCTCCCCAAGCCTCTATCCAGGATTTGCCAGGCAGGGGGGTGGGGGGGTGGATTGATGCATATCCATGACGAGCCTGGATGGGATCAAATAAATTATGGGGGGGATTCAAACTCATAATTTTATTCTGTAGCTATGTGCCAGGTCTACTGAATCTGGAAAAGTTAGTGGACTGGGGGGGGAGGTAATGTTATTTTCCAAGCAAGGGGGGAGCCAATCATGCAGTCCAGTTTGCTCTGGATGAGGACTGGAATGGGCAATGACCACTGGCTGGGAGGAAGCAAAAACTTGGACTGTCTGGTGTTCCCCGAAGACTGTGTTGGGAAACACTGGCCTAGAACACTCCATGCCCCATGAGGACTCCGTGTCTCAGCTCCGTGTGACAGATGTCAGTCATCCTCAGTGGTAGCAGGCGGCAGGGGGTCCCGCTGGGGGCAGCTGCACAGTAGCTGGGCTTCATGCTCAGTGGGACGGTGATGCCACGGTTTTCGCAGTACGGGACGTGGATGGTGAAGACACAGAAACCACACATCTCTCTTTGTTCGTCCTGAATTGTGTCACTGTGTCTGAGGGGTGGGGCAGATAACAAGGCGCCTGTCATCCTGTCACACCCTGGGGTTACATGTGGCAGCCCCCGTCCGCCCAAGTGTTAAATTCCATCAGGAGAACAAAACACTCGGCAGCGCGAACAGAGCACAGCTCGCACGCCATTATCCGCTTTGCGAGCACTTCCAGCTTATCCAGCTCAAACATCAGAGTTAGATGTCATTCTGCCATCTAGTGGAAAGACAGCGAATAACAGGAAAGCTTACAAACTGATGCCGAACGAAGGTCAGCCGAGGAGTTCCAGATCGGGGAAGCCATGTATGAATTGCTGGGTCTATCCATTAATCCATCAGTCTTCTATCCTATCGAGAACAAGTTAGCTATTAGAGCAGGTGAGACTGAAGTCTGTTTTATTTCACTGTTTTGTATCTCTGTGTTTTTGTTAGATGAGACAGTGTTTATTCTTGAGACGGAGGTTATGTCAGATCAGTTTTAGGGAACCGTTCTTGTGTAAAATCGAATAATCCCACAGGTGTGCACACGCAAGTGCAATGGTCAAAAATAAACATGTGCACTAACCTTACCAGTTAGCTTTGTCTGTTATGCACCTGCGGAGTCCCCCACCCCTTCCGTTTGACCAAAATAATTGCATAAATACTCTTCACCAGAAGTGGGAAGTCACTTGAGGCTGTAATCACACGTGCATCGAGTCATTCAACAAACATCTTTTGCAACAGGAAATGAAAATGCACATTTGACTTGGGCTTAATTATGCTTTCAATATATGCTGTAATTATAGCTACAAGCAATAGGAGTCACTGAGCAATATATTTATTTACAGTGAAAAAGCAAAATGCCACTTTGCTTGGACACAGGCCACAGGGACGCAAGTGCGGCCTGGCCCTAAATTTGGGTCTGACCTGCTGATGTCCAAGCTGTGTAACAGCAGTCGAACCCACAGCGCGGTAACTCAGTGGCATTCACCTTCCTTCCACAGGCTTTCATATGGATTTGAACTTAATGCAGCCATAGTCAGGGGCGCAGAAGGGGTGTGGAGGCCCTGGCAGAATCAGGGGCCCCAGCACTTTATGGGAGCCCTTGAATGCATAAAGGGAGATGGTGGGGCCCAAGGTGGAATTTTTCCAAGGGCCCAGAATATCTAGCTATGCCCATGGTAATAGCAGTACCAGTGGGAGGCTCTGACAAGCATCACTGCAGAGAACTTTTCTATACACAGCGCAGTGATGGTGTAGGATGCCTCCGGTTCCATTTTATGAAGGAATTCTTCCTAAAATCACACATAATTAAGCTCCTTTGCAAACACTAGATTCCAAAGAACGTAACGACTGCTTACGTGACCAACTGTAAAAAAATAAAACATTCACTACAGCTTACATCTTTGAAATATTTTCACCTGGAGAAGAACACATGGAGAATTTGAAACTGACAGGCCGTAGATCAGTACTCTCCTGTTTTCAAAGCCAGCCATCCCTTATGTTATAAGAAAAAAGCTGCCATTAGGGTCACAAGCTTCTCTCTGTGTGTCCTACCTACATTTGTGGTCAGAACCCTAACACCCTAAACACGTAAGGAGGAATATCCCTGGATTTTACTCTTATGTCAGAAGGGGAGCATCCATCCAGGGCTGGATGTCTAGGCACCCCCTGTCAGAGAAATTTATGGAGCTACCCCCAAAATTTATTTATGATTGTGAGGTTGCTTAGGGTTCCTGAAAAGGTAGGTCCAGCCCTTTATATTTTATATTCTATGTTAATATCCTCCTCAATGCCTAGGTTCATAAAGCGACGAGTTAAAAGTGTGAAATCTTACTCCAGAATGGGGTTAGGGCTAGTGGAGTCAAGTGGTAAGAACATTTCTAAGGTCACACCTTCTCCAATTCAAATATGGTTTAAATGACTGTGCTACTATAAATACTTCCTCCTAAAAAAGAGCAGAATGCGTGGATTTGGTGGTGCCAAATGCCCCTGTTGTCCATCTTCTTCCCACAATCAAAAACTACGGTTAGATAAATGGGCCACTCTTATTAAACTGAAATGCTGTAACCTAGACAAACAATAGCCAACTTTACTTCACTGATTACCTTCTGTGTTTATTCTTTAAAGGCTGGGTGTATTTGCAGGGAAAATTACGTTGTCACATACAGATTTAGTATCGTGGTCTATTCAGCCCCAGGGATGTTTCATTGTATTTATACAGTTAACAGTTAATTTATATCTCTAACTTGCCTGTAGCGTATGACGGTACATACACCGAGCTAGACTGACGTTCTGTCTGGGCTGTACCCTTGCCTTAGGCCTTGTGCTGCCTGGGATAGGCTCCAAGGTCCGCCCCATGAGCCTAAGCGCAGTCGTCACAATGAAACCACAAATTTATGACTTGGATACATAAAGATGGGACCAGATGACTAAAGGTGAAAGAACTCACCCGCCCAATTTTCCGATGCACCCGCCCAAGCTCATGCAGCGAACCCCCACACAGCATGCTGCCTCTAGTACCGCAGGCTATGTGACACTCACGGTAACACACAGGATAACCTTGAGAAAGGAGTACTGGGTCCGGGCTGATTATTGCGGGGGAAGGACGCGGCCAGGGTCTCAGAAAGGCACTCTTATTCAAACACGGCACTGAGCAAACAGGGAGCTTAACTTCTGGTGCTCGCAGCCCAGCATTTCAGTGGTGTTACTCCTCAACCCCACATTCACAGCTCCTCGCTGCCTCACAGCTGTAAGTCTTTCCAACAAGTTTTGCTCATTTCCAGGCAGTTTCTTAAGCTTTGAGAAGGCCGGTCAGCACGATGTATGTTTCGACCTGTGTGATTCTAGGCCTGTAGCGCGTAGCATGGCCCAGTGCCAGAGTCTCAGTGACACTGTTTTGCTGCTTTTCCTGTTAGGCAGTAGGGTATAAACCTCTGACCTTTTTTTAATATATAACTTAATATTTGTCTGTCGGTATATTACAACGCTCGATGTCAATGTGATCACCTGCAGATTAATTTTGGGAAGCAGTAACCAGCAATGCCACTAACAACCGGCAGGTGGCACTACAATCATATAAAAGCAGCATAGAAAAGGAATTGAGTAAAGGAAGTGACCTTGCTCAGCGTATTTTAATTGCCGCTCCATTTCTCTCTTAATGTCATTGTGATCCATTTACCTGTCCAGGTCTGCATTCACACTGGTGGCTCTGAAGGAGATGGCAGCCGTGCTCACAAACATAACACAGCAGCTGGGCGATTTGCTGGGCCGCTCGCTGGGCCAGTACTTGGACCGCTGGAGGCTGAATGTCACCCAGGCGCAGCAGGCCCTAAACCAGAGGCTGGCTGAGGAGAACTTCCAGGACGTCATCTGGTACCTCATGGTGATGATCGGCATGCTGGCCTTCATTATCGTGGCCATGCTGGTCAGCACGGTCAAGTCAAAGCGTCACGAGCACTCTGGAGACCCGTACCACAAATACATCGAAGAAGACTGGACCACAGCCCTCAATAACCAGTACAACAAAGCCAGCTACCTGAAGTCCAACCCCACTGCCCAGAACTACTCTCCGTGACAGGTTCTGCTCCCTGTTTCACTTAAGCTTTAGAACAGGGGTGTCCAATCTTATCAGCAAAGGGCCACTGTGTATGCAGGTTTTCGCTGCAACTCCCTAATTAGATTGCTAATTAGAGGACTGATTGGCTAAAGAGTCCTCACACCTGGGTTTGAACAGCTGACCTAAAGGTTATCCCGAAAACCAGCATACACACCGGCCCTTTGCGGATAAGATTGGACACCCCTGCTTTAGAACATCTCAACTAATCTGATTACAAATATCACACCAGTAGACACGAAAATGTTCAACAGGTCCTCCTAAAAAAAACTCTCCTCCAATGAACTGAAAGTTTGAGGTTGAAATTTCACTACAATCAGCTAAGATATGCATGCATATGAGGATGACTGAATTTTAATAACATGTCATGTGTAATGTGATTAAAAACCCTACGGAGATCAAACCTCACGATAAAGTTCAATTGCATTATTAGATTTTCGGAGCTCTGTGACGTGCTGGGGGGAGGGGGGGGTTCTAAACCTCCATCACGTTCATATGTGGTTTGTTCGGAAAAAAAGAAAACACCATATACATACAGTTACTGACATCAAAACACAAATCCATTCAGCTAATAAGCACAAACTGTGTAACTGTGTTTATACCTTATTGGCTCCTTGTCAATGGAGAATTTAGCTTCATAATCATCTTACATTAAAACGACTACTGCAGGTGACTGACATTAAACCAGGGGTGGCCAATCTTATCTGCAAAGGGCCGGTGTGTGTGTAGGATTTTGGGATAACCTTTAGGTCAGCTGTTCAAACCCAGGTGTGAGGACTCTTCAGCCAATCAGTCCTCTAATTAGTGATCTAATTGGGGAGTTGCAGCGAAAACCTGCACACACAATGGCCCTTTGCGGATAAGATTGGACACCCCTGGATTAAATTGAATTAAAACACTGAGCACGATGCGGCAGAGCCATGCTCAGAGTACCTCTGTCCCATTTTCACAGGTTTGTTTTTATGGCATGTTATGCTCAGTCATCCCCAACAAAAGCAGCTTATATCCGGACTGACTCATCAGCGTCCCATCCAAAAAAAGTCACGTTTATAGGATTAAAGGGCACTTGAGAGCCACAAGACCGGCATCGCACATTCATTGGCTTTCCGAGTCCTTGGCCACACCCTCATTCCTGGGCAAAGTCATCAACTCCTGGATCCTCTGCAGGTCCGAGTTGTGGTCCTCTCCACTGCTGCTTATCTGGCCAATCAGATCCTCAGTCACTTGCAAACGAGCATTCCTGTGGGGATCCACATGGCAGGTAGCGATCAGTGCCTTGGGTATCGGCCATTTCACTACAGGCTAACAGCACTGAGTAGTTCCAGGGACGTACCATTCTTCCAGTTTCAGCTGGTACAGCTCCCTCTGGTTTCTCCTTCGCCTCTCCCTAATGGTTTCTCCCGCCAGCTTCTGCATGGCCATAATCAGAGCTCCTGCAGGTACCCTGCAATGCATTCACGTGTATTTAGCAGAAGTTCTTGTCCAAAACGTGCAAGCAATGCAGACAGCACATAACATTCAGATGTTAAGCAGCCAGATGGGGAGTTAGGTGACCTTCCGACGAAGGACTCCTAAGAACTGCAAGTTAACAGTGGAATTAGAGCTAAACAATACATTACAGAACACTGCAAGACGCTAACAGGGAAGCTATTAGAAAGACACTAAAATACATAAAATGCTGCAAAAATACAACAGCATCCAGCACTAACCATAGAGCAACTGGCTGTGCCTGTCTTATAGCAGATCAAGATGGGTTATGCAAAAACTGAATTATTCCCATGTACTTGTATTCACTCAAATCGCAAACAGAATATCTAAGCTAAATGTCCAGGATGTGCGTCCTCCAAGGCAGTTCGTGCCTGTGCACAAACATGGCTCACCCCAGCATCGATCCAATGAGTGATCCTGCAACCACCCCACGCAGTCCAAGGCTGAGCCTGAACAACCCTCCAGTGATAGCTGGGAAGACCAGAAACAGCAACTAGCTCAGAACAAGCACCATACAGCCAAGGCGGGGTCCAGAACAGGAAGGCCAACTCACCCCCTGCAGCAGCGTAGTGGCTGATTGCATACTCATCCCTGTAGACGGACGCCCCCATGCTGACGGTGCTGCCCAGATACAGAGGACAGGGACAGTGAGGGGCCAGGCAATGGGGAAGGGGGTACAGGGCAGTTTTACCCTACTTCGTGCAAATAAAACTCACTTGAAAAGGGTGACGAAGACTGCTACTCTCCAGCTCCACCTCCAGCCATACCTCACGAAGCCACGGATGGCAGCGTTGTGAGCTGAGCGCTTGGACAACGAGACAGGCCGGATATGACGTCACATGGCTTTAACGTTTGACCGCATTCGGACTAACCTTGGGGGTCCGCCGGCGCCCTACCCAGCCCACACTCACGATAGCGTCCACACGGCTGTGAAAGACCTCTGCGTGGTTCTGCTGGATGAACCTCTGGCGGGCGTGTCGGGCGGCCGGGACGCCCCCATACACCATGCCCAGGAGCGCTGCGGCCAGGGCGCTCTTCCACACGTTGGTCACCTCCTCGGAGTACGGCTGCTTGTCTCTGGGGTGAGACGGTGAGAGACCGGTGAGCTGATTGCGTGGTGCGGAAAGCGCGCAGACAGCCCGGCCATGCCACCACTCACTCCCGGCGGAAGAGGTCCCTGATGCGCTCCCAGCCCGTCTCCGTAAGCTCGGGCTTCTTCCAGATGCTTCCAGGCATTGGCTCCGGTGCTTCGGCCGCAGAGACCCGCGGCAGCAACCGGAGGCCAGCGATCAGAGCGAGGGGCCGCCACACCAGCCCTTGAGAGCGGGGCTCGTCAAGCCGCACGGCGCTCCGCTCGGGTGTGCGATCATGATATCGAGCCGACATATTAACATCCTAGCACATCCCGTACTGGGGGGACTGCAGCAGCGCCGTGGTTCGAAGGCGAACCGGTGACACGCTGACCTCTGACGTCACTCGGCCTTTTTTCCATGTCACCGCCCATGACGCAGCGGCCTCTAGCGGTGGAGGACCAGCTGTGCAGCGCGGCTGTAAAACAAAATACCTCCCACCGGAATGTTTTGTGAAAAAAATATATACCGTTATTTTTATGATACACTAACACCAGACGACGATAAATATCCTACCAGAAAGGAATGGAAACAAATTACAAGCATCTTTAATTAAAATGTTTTATTGTGAACGCCCATAATTTCATCAATATTCCAACAGCTTAACCTGGTCTGGAACGCGTAGTAAAAAAAACATCTGTAAGAAATATGCCGAACTGTTAAATGTGGTTGGCATCCTCAGTGCTGTAATTGTGAATTTAGGCTCCTTTTCTTTTTTTCTCTTTTTTAAATGACCACTACATTTAATAAGAAAACTATTTTCTCTCACATAACCTTAAGAAAACTCTTAAATCAAGACAACGAAAGACATTTGGTTCTTCAGTTGCTATTGAATGACCATCTTCAAGATGAAACGTAAGTTCTTTTCCAATTGGAAAAGACACTGTGGACGTGGCCCTCAGCCCAAATACAGATGTTTGGCTTGAATCTGAGTGGCCTCAGACCAGCTGTCGGCCACAGCCCTGTGATGCTCAGAGCTCAGTCCGGCTGGCCTTGCTGGAGATCTGGTTGTAGGCCACTTTCCTTCTGGGCTTGTATTTCAGCAGATGGCCAAACTCAGTGAGCAGTTTCTCCCAGTAACATGACACATCGTCCATATCCAGGTGATCCTGGATGAACTGCTGGCCCCTGTCACGGGCAAGTGAAAATCCGTATTTTAAAAAGGGAACTTAACACACTGCAGACAGTCTAGCCGAGTAAACCCAGTTAGTGCTGAATTGCTGCTAACCAATGACAGCATGAACACCATAAGACCAGCATGAAATGTCCCTTAGATATGGAGTACTGGAAGGCTTTAGAGAGCCATCTTTACCTTTTAGCCACCTGATAAGCAATGTCATCATTTTCTTTTACAAACTGGAGCAGCTCCCTGTGGACGCAGGACATGTACAGAATATGAGGTTGGGAACCACAGAACAGTGTGTCTGGTCACGCTGCTGTAATGCCACTCGGCTGGAGCGGAACTGGTCGATTACCGGACATCGGACAGGTCCTGCTTCACGGGAATGTAGTGGACCCAGGGCTTAAGTTGATGATAGAAGAACTCCAGCCACTCATCGCCCACGTGGAGCACCAAGGAGCCACAGAGGAAGAGGTGCTTGAGGCGGAAGCTGGCTGCTACACCACGGAAGTTGAACAGGTACCTGCGGACAGGAGTGGCTGAGTAGCGGGTAGAGAGTTCTGGAGGAAGGCAGAGTTATGAGGTTATGTTGGCTCCAAGGTGCTTTTAGAGGTTCTCTTCTAACATTTTTTACATAATGAATATAAACATGAGGGGCTCGTACTTGTATCTGCAATGGTCCACCAGGGGCATCTCCTTGGCTGGGGGTTTGCCCAGGGTGTCCTGGCAGAAGATAATGGAGGAGAAGCAGATGAGCATTATTACCGTTTTTCATTAAAAGGGGCGGAAGAATTCTACAGTCCCTCTGCAGGTACCAGGCTGGTATTGCCATGGCAGGAAAGCCCTCACCTTCTCTGACTTCCAGGCCTGGTTTTTTGTGTATTCTGCATCCACCAGCTGAGGGTCCTCCCGAGACAGCAGGATAAGCGGGTCTCGCTCGGAACTGGTCCTACAGATCACACAAGCATCACACAGCTTCAATTCAACATTAAATGAACATCAGTCCAACATCATTAATTCACGAAAGATTGAATCCAACACTGACATTTACAGCTGCCGTTTGATACTGGTCACGCCTTGGAGCTGAGGGCTATGGGAGCGCTAATCAGTTCCTCAGAAAAATACCTCTACAGAACAACACAGACCTTGATCCCCTGAAGAAGCCTTTTGATTCCTTCTTTTTCCATGGCCACTGTACTGAAGACCTGGAGGAGTGGGAATAATTTCTCATTGCCTTGGTAAAAGTGCAGAGCTGTTTTCTGATCCCAAGCCTCTCATGCAGTAAGCTGTATGCCACGAATGGAGACTTGTGATTGGCTCTCATCACCTCTCCAACTCCTCCCTCATGAGATCCCAGCGACCCAATCCAGTGGGGTATATGGGCCACACTGCCGGTCCGCCTTCCCAAAAGGTCCAGGCAGGGTACATAATGTCGTGGTAGTCCCGAGTCTACAGATAGTGCAGTGTTTACCATAAAAACAACATTGCACAGTAAAGGTTCTTTGCATGTTTGGTTGTGCTGCAGGGAACACATAGTAGCACTGAATCTGTAATCTCTGGTACGTGACCACATACATATACGACCGTTTACCTTGCTAAAGGACATGACAGGCAGGACTGGATGCACCCAGTGGGGCACCTGGGGGTAATCCCGCACGTTAATCACCATCTCCATGTCTGGCAACCGGTCTATTACTTGCAGGATAAAGTGCTCCACACCACTGCACCTGCACAGGTATAGAGAGAGGCGTACAGTGTCCTGGGTTATCCTGAGGAACAACGCTGAGACGCTCGCTCACACACACACAAACACACACACACACACCTTGCTGGGAACATGCAGTTCTGCTCACGATATAGTTTCTTCCCGACGACCTGGTAGTGTGTGCCCACACCGCGACGCAAGGTCTCCTGAAACAACTCGTCTGAAATTCCATCCCGGAACAGACGGAGATCCTTCTCCAGAACACTGAGGGGTGAGACACATGCGTGTGGTTTACGTCCCGGTAGAGCCCAATTACGCAAAAACAGCTTATTTTCATTCAAAGGCCAAAATGCATTCAGACAGAGTAGTGTTAATTTGGGGAATCAATCACAAGTGTTTTGTGATTTTGATCATCGCTGATTATGATTATTACGATCTTCATTTTCCTCTGCGCTCCCTGTTAGTACAGGAGAAAGAAACGTTTCCACATAGGGACATTCAGCAGAATATGACTTACACATTTCCTGAGATCTTAAGCTGAGCTCGGCAATGGAAACTAGCAGGCCAAGGGAACTAGACTAAACCGAAGAGTGTGACAGGATGGCAGAGGTGAGGGTGACCGTGCTGAGCTTGCTGCGTATTACCTGAGATAGCAGCTGCAGTTCTGCGGGCTACAGGGCTTATAGGAACGAGTGGCCTCTGCGATCTTATCCAAGTACTTTTTCCATCGTCCGCCTGTTGCAAAAAGAGAAATAAACAGTAATGCAGCTGAGGCTTTGTTAGACAGATACAGTGTTATACCATATAATAGCATATACGCACTTACCATCTGACTGGTATGCGTTTCTGACAGTTTTTTTGGTGGGTATAACAGTAAATTCGACTTTTTTTAGAGGTGGGTTTGTCACTACTCACCACCACTCCTATAAAAACATTATATCGCCAATTAAAGAAGTAGTTCGTTAATTATGTCCAGATCCTAGGAAGACTGCAGTATTCTGTCTACAGCAGGACCGCTATGTACCCCGGACAACACAAAAAGGGAATCTCCAACTTCCAGCTGAAAACTTTTGCACACTTTAACTGCACCCCATTTACTAAAACTGATTAAACCTGTTAACAAGTGCACGCCATGCCCGGCGGAATACTCCACTAAAAAAGTGGATCGTTATCGCGATGCTCTTTACATGACTTTGGTCTTGCACAAAGAAACCGGAGTCACGGTGCTACCCAGCTTAGCCACGAACCCCACCAGCATGGTTATACGGCACTGTAATACAAAAAAGCCACAAAAACGCATTACCTGTTCCTGCCGCCTCAATTCCAATAAAGCATAAATGTAGTATAAAAATAGGCAGCAAAATACAGTGTAGTTCCATTTTTTCCACAGACAGTGTCGGAGCGCCTGAGCAAAAACCGGGCTCGGTGATCGGCTAGTAAAGCCTGTGTATCTCGCGGTAAGTGCTTTACCGTATATCACAAAATATATCCGCAATACCTTTCTGCAATATGATATTTACATTTATATTGACATTTACGTATTTGCCAGACACCTTTGTCCAAAGCGACGTACAAGCGAGGCAAACAGCAAATTTCAAACCTCCAAGCTGTCAAGAAGTCAACTAGGCATAAACGCAGCTAGGCTGAGCTTCCAATAAGTGCCTATGTACAAGTGTAAGCAGGAGCGGGAGCTGCACAACTACACAGAACTTCTAACAAATAAAGAACCTAAGACTATTCAAGGGCCAGCAAATGAAACATAATAGCTTTCAAACAACAATGAAGTTAATAAAGCGATTCATGGAATAGATTGGTCTTTAAGGCTTTCTGGAAGGTAAAGGGAGAACCTGATGACGAGATGTGGTTCTGCAGCTCATTCTGCCACACGAGAGCCGCCTGGAGTGACACGTCTTTTGTGGTGAGGGGAGCTCCAAGCTGTGTTGGTCTGCTGACCGAAGGGGGCAAGATGGGTTGTAAGGAGCCTTTTGATGGAGACGGGTGCCTGCCCCTTAATGGACCTGTAAGCCAACATTGAGTATAGTTTTTAATTTTCCCCTCTTCTCCTTTGATTTTCCCTTTGGCTTGTCCTGGGAGTGAAATATTCATGAGGGACTTATTTTTTATAAAATTTATCTAATCTTTTTTTTTTATTTTGTGGTCCCTGGTTTAACAAAGAAACAAACCCCGATTATAGAAATATGTTCATACAGTTGAAAGAGATTCTATTAATATTTTCATTCTGAATGTGTAGAATGATGTATAAATGCAATGGAACTTCCAAGGTTGCTTGGCATGAGTAAGGTTTCTGCTATCAAACCCATTTTAACTGAGAGAACAGGAACCATTTCCTTTCTACGCTGCATTTTGTTTATATTTAAAGGCAGAGAGATTCTCCGCTGTGACAAAAATATGATTTGTTTTTTTTTTTCCTGTTTGTTACTATGAATGAAGTCTGAATGGCAAAAAACTAGAGTACATCCTCACTCGTGTGCTATCTCCTTGGTTCAACACTTATTTATAGCCCAGAAACAACTGACCGCCTAAACATGGTTTTGGGCTGATAGGGGAGCGTTGCCGATCTATGTAAGGTATCCCACTCCATCGCATGCACGTCCTTATCGCAGGCTGCCATTTTTGTCTTGGTCGAGGAGATGCTGTTAATGAGACGCTCTGAAGCAGCTCGGATAGGTTATACAGTGGAGTCCTTTAAACTGAAGCTATCACTCTTCTGAAAGAAACGCTTATCCTTTTAGAGGAGACCAACACTATCTGATCCCCTTTTTCATCCACTCCCTGATTTTTGCTAGCTAGAAGATGAGAGCATTCTTACTCTCGGTCTTGCCCTGTCTGTACCTGGTGCCTCCATGTAGTGCCACGAAAGGCCTAGAGTTCCCCAGCTTTGACGGCAAGGACCGGCTGATCAACCTCAATGAGAAAAACTACAAGAAAGCCCTGAAGAGGTATGACATGCTGTGTCTGCTGTGCCACCAGCCGCCTTCTGCCAGCAAGAACCTGCATGAGCAGCAGCTGGGCAAGCCGGTCCTGGAGGTAAGGCCCTGTAGAAAGCCAGGTACAGGACTATGAGATGCATTAAGTCCTGTGCTGTAATTTAGGGACATTTAATAAAAGCCGCAAATAAACACGCCATGACCACACCCTAAACAGCTTATAGCTGTCTAACCTACAGACACTCTATGATTATTGAAGAACAAAATGTTTTATTGGGCACAGCTCACTGATCAGACCCTGATCACACCATAGTTGGTTCAAGGTCAGCCACTTTCGCAGGATCAGATTTTTAATTATTATTTATTTTTCAAATAATAAGCTTAATGTTTCTTTTGTTAGTGCTGTCCCTGCTATTTTTAAGTGCTCTTGAGAGGTACAACTGTAGAGTATAACGTTACTCTCTTAGAGACATTAAAAGGTTTCACATTCACAAATATTAAGAAACATGTTTATTTCAAATAGAAACGGCTGTTATTTAAGAATACAGTGTCTGGTATTGCATTCAAAGTGAATGTAAGGTTAAGTCTTACCTGTCTGTAGTTCCTCTGCTGTCATTTCTCCCAGCCTTCAGATATGTTTGTTCTTCGCACTCTGCTGCTGACTTGACAAGTGCATTGTGTCTCTATTTAGATAGCAAATCACTTTTTAAAAATTATACATCTAAAAAGCCCCAATCAGTGTTACTATCAATATGATTGTTTGAAAAATTGTCATTTAGATCAGGTGTAATTGTCACAAAAACCCAGAAGGATCCTAGTGTCATGAACCTAGTAGTAATAGTCCACCCTTAAAATGACAGAAGAAGTCAGGAATACAAGTAAATCTTAAAATGTACTATAGTCAACTCGTGAGGTCTACACAGACAAGAGAACCAGAAGTCACCATGATGCTAATGCAATAGCCTAAACTAAACACGGGTGTATGCGCTCACTATAAATTGGGAATTCAAAGCATAAGCTGACAGTCTGGAGTGAGGGGCTCTGAAGTTGTCCCCTGACTTCCTCTAGTGGCCAGTTTGTGATATGATAACAGGTGCATGCTTGTATGCGGTGCATGTGTGTTTTTCTGTCTGTGTCAGGCTTTTGGTACTAGAGTTTGCTAGAGATGTCTCTGTAGAATAAACCGTGTTGCTGTAAAGGATCTATGTAAAGCAAACAGTCAATCTCCTGCTGGTTTACCTCCTTAGCTTACATTTTTATTAAGAAAGAATAAACTCAAACTTCTAAATGAGATACGTAAGAAAGAACATAAACCTGGCTGGCCTGGGAGATCTCAGCTGTCACTAATCAGGATTTACACTCTTAGCGCGGCTTAGACTATTGAGATAAGAAGGTACAATGAGATGCAGCTGTGAAGGGTGTTTGGTCAGTAAAGATATTTGGTCTCTCTAATGCAGTGATAAAGTTTTGGGCATGGGAAAATGTCATTCCTCTGGTCAGCCTATCAATGTTTTCCACCTCAGCTCACTGCCCAGGTCCTGGAGGACAAGGACATTGGATTTGGAATGGTTGATTCCCACCAGGATGTTAAAGTGGCTAAGAAGCTGGGTAAGCACAGGAAGTGATGTAATAACATGAAAGTCCAGCTGCAACAGCAAATATGCATGTTATGTGTAATGTGAAATTAGGTGTATTGAAGGAACTCATTTTTTAGAAATATTTTTCTTAAATGTGAAATTTTCCAGAAACAGCCAGGCATAACTCATCAATTTCTGTTGATCATCCCCGTTTGAAGTCAAGTGCCTGACCAAGTAATTTTGAGCCCTCAGGGTTAGAGGATGAAGGGAGTCTATACATCCTCAAAGAGGAGCAGGTCATCAAGTACAAAGGGCGTCTCTCTGCAGACACCTTGGTGGAGTTCCTCTTGGATGTGAGCATCTAAACTTACCAGCAAAGTAGGGGTCGTTGTAGCCATTTAGGTGATTTTTTTTTATGGCTTTATAACTTGGTTCCCCCCCAGCTGCTGGAAGAACCAGTGGAGGTCATCAGTAGCCCACTGGAACTGCATGCTTTTAGCCGTATGCAGGAGGACATCCGGCTTATCGGCTATTTCAAGGGCGAGGACTCGGAGCGTGAGCGTCCCGCTAACATGACCGCCTTGCTGTCAATGGCTACGTGTGCTACAAAGATGTAGTAACAAATGGAAGGACCACACTCCTCTCTCATTTCTTAGACTTCAGCGCTTTCCTGGAAGCTGCCAGGAAGTTCCAGCCTTATGTTAAGTTTTTTGCTACCTTTGATAAAGCAGTAAGTTGTGTTAGCTTCTTCTCTAGATTTTGATAAACCCAATGAAATGTTTTTAAGTAGATCGGTGTGCTATTTGATCTGCTGCAGATGGCCAGACAGTTGACTCTGAAGCTGAATGAACTGGATCTCTATGAGCCTTTCATGGAGGAACCAATAACCATTCCTGGAAAAATTCACTCTGAGCAGGAAATTGTGGACTTTGTGACAGAACATAGAAGGTGCCCTTATAGGCATGTTTCATTATGCCTATACTGTACATACTGTGCTGTTAGAGGTCGACCGATATGGATTTTTCTATAGCCGATGCCAATATTTAGAAGTCAGGGTCAGCCAGCGGCCGATATGTGCTGCAGATTTTTTCTGGTCAGTACGTGGACATTTTCCCCTCTATTTGCATGTAAAATATCACACGAATAATATAGGATACACAACATTTCTCAACTTAACATTTGTTGAACACTATTGAACATAAGTGTAAACTTAAATATTGTCGTGTCGGGTGCGGAGTGGGGAAGCATAATCGGGAGTCCACAGGATAAGGATCACGGAGGGTTTATTGCACACGAGCAGGGAACAGCAACTGACTTGACTTTAAGGAAATCTTAACTCAAGGCGTTTTGTGCAACCGGCCCCCGAATTTAAGCCGTTCCGTTCTCTCCCAGGACTCTTATGAAAGTTCTCGCTGGGGTCCTGCACAGGCGGCAGCTTGGGTCACGTGTTCCATAGCAACTGGGCTGACCGCAGATGTGCCTGTTTGCACTACACTCAGATATCGGCCGATGCCTATGCATCCAAAATGGCAAATTTCGGCCATTCGATATATCAGCCATCCGATATATCGGTCAACCTCTACGTGCTGTGAATTTATTGTTGCACGGCGACTGTGGTCAGCTGTCTTAATGTGCTGTTTATAGACCCACCATGAGAAAGCTGCTGGAAGTGGACCTGTTTGAGGCCTGGGTGAGCAACCACATTCTGTGTCTTCCTCATCTGACAGTCTAAAATGGTGTTTCCCAACCCGGTCCTTGGGGACCCGCAGACAGTTTGTGTTTTTGCTGTGGACTGTCAGGGAGCTGGGAGGGAGGACAACGTGGACCCTGCGGGTCCCGGAGGACCGGGTTGGAAAACACTGGTTTAAAAGAACAGTAGAAAATATAAAAGTAAATACTGAAATGTCACTTTGGGAAACAAGTCATCCAAGATTATCAATATATTCAATACTGATATGTACAATAGATAATTGTGCACATTTTTAAATAACTTTAGACGTACATGTCATTGAACAATGCACATTGTATTAGTTATTCTACGTTATTTGACACACCTGCAGGCTGGAATATCTTGACAGTCTTATACTGGGCTGCTTGAATGCTATCTGGTCTCCCTTCCCCAGGAGGATGATGTCAATGGTATCCACATTGTAGCCTTTGCAGAGAAGGCAGACCCAGGTAAATCATAACAGTACTGCAATATCAGTCACATGACCAGACACCACAATGATGTTCCTATGCTCCCTTAACATGGTCTCGAAGTTAAACCCTCCAGTAATATAATCCCACTGCAGATGGTTATGAGTTCCTGGAAATCCTGAAGGATGTGGCAAGGCACATTGTAGACGACCCCCAACTCTGTATGCCATGGATTGATCCAGACGACTTCCCTTTGGTGAGTCGTGAAATAATTTCTTGAATAAGGCTGTCTAGTATATATCTAAAGTAACCGATTTCTTGGTCAGGCTTGGTGTACAGGTCCAGATTTCAACATGCTGTCACCATCTTTTTTATCTTCTTTAGCTAATCACATATTGGGAGAAGACCTTTCGCATAGACCTGCTCAGGCCTCAGATTGGGGTTGTAAATGTTATGGATGTAAGTTGTAAACAGCTATATGTTTTGTTTATATTACTTATATTACTTTCCTAGTGTCTGACGTACAGAAAAGGTTGCGTAAAACCCATCCTTGAGTTTGTGTGGCATCACATTCGCTACTGTTTAATAGTGATATTAGTGTAATAGTACCCCATGATTTATCCTGATCTCCTTCTGGCAGGCGGACAGCATATGGCTGGACATGCCTGATGGTGGACATCTGCCCTCTGCTAAGGAGGTGGAGCTCTGGATTAAGGATGTGATATCAGGCAGAATCAGCTCCAAAGATGATGATGATTATGATGAAGGTGAGCTCAGCGAAGATGATGAAGAAGAAGAAGAAGATGGAAACGACGAAGATGGGGAAGATGCAGAAGAGCATGTTGAATATGAGGATTATGATGATGAGGATGAATATGAAGATGAGGAAGATGAAGAGAAGAATGATGATGATGATAACGATGATGATGATGATGATGATGACAACGATGATGATGACAATGATGATGATGATGATGATGATGATCATTAAAGTATGTTCGTCCTGGGAGGAAACATGGAATAAGATAACCAACAGTCATCTGTCCACTGATCTTTTCACTGACAGTGCAAACCAAGAGGAAAGACACTCAGATGTTTAAAAGCACTCTGGAAAACTGAGTATGAAATAGATTTCTGTGAAGAATTCAGGTAATGACCACAATAACTCCAAACATGCTAAATTTATACGTGCTCGAAACGATATTATTTTATTGATTCCCCAGAACCACCTATGTACAGAGAGATGGATAATGCACATAAAAGAATAAATATAAATCTAATTAAGTAGAGTAAAAATAAATAAGAACCAGAATTTCACATGGTATATTTACAGAATGTACAGGAAATACAATAAGTAAGATAAATAAGGTAAATGCATCCAGAAGTGATAGAATAAATAAATGTACAAGCAATATAAAAGGAATCTAGAGGTCCAATGGCAATAACATTCAGAATATTGGTAATACATACTGTGAAATACAAAATTCAAATGTGCAGGGCAAGGCACAGATAAAGCCGGGAGATCTGAGATAGCAGGTTTGGGGAGCTCCTCTCAGCTGGCTGCTGTTGCAGCCGTGGGACGAGTGAATAGCCAAATGGAGGGGGACACAAAGGAGCGTCTGAAGCGTCCGCTTCTGCACCCTGCGGGGACGTGCTTCTCATCTCACTGAGTTCTCTATTGACGGGCCTTCATTGTTCATTATGATGAGTAGATTGGACAACCCCTTCCCTCCACCCCCTTCTGGCCTGTCCAGCGGGAAAGCCTCCGTCTTCCTAGTGTTACTCCCCCAAGAAACGGCAGCAGTGAACTGGACCCTGGCTCAGGGGTGATTCTAGGATTTTTTAGGTGGGAGGCATAAGGCGGGCCATAATTCATGAGAAGGGGCTCTTACCATTAGTCAATGATATGTTTTGCTTTGGTGAGTGACAGGGGAGGGGGCACTCAGGGAGCCAATCAGCTTTCAAGTGCGGCCAGTACCCTTGCACTGGTGACAATTTTCAGTGACCATGAAAATCAATTCATGGTGATTATGCTTGCATAAGCAAATGAGTAAAATGGGACTTCTGCAGGGCACCTTCACTCTTGTCTTTCCATTTCCTTTCCTTCTCGATCTCTGTGCACAGATGTCAGCAAAAAGAATGAAAACCATTACGTTTTGGAGGTGATAGATCATGTCAGGTGTGATCGATGGCTGTATAACTAACGGCTAACTGGCCAGACATGCCTAAATGTGCAATTTGTTCCACACAATTATTCCCTGTGGCAATCTTACTGATGTCAGTCTGGAGAACAGTAACCGCTTCCCAAGTTTGCAAACTACCAGTCTTCTCAAAAATGGTGCAACAGACCCCTTCAGTAGTTGTGTTCACAACATCTGTGACAGCATTGGGAATAAGGTCAAAGTTCACACAGGCCTCACATGAAGCAGCCATGCCTCTGCAGCTGTTTCTTGCTCCTTGTCTCCTTGGTGGTGCCCTAAGCATACCCCAAAGGCATTTTAATTAGGCCTAATAAGCACGAACAGCTGGGGGCAGGCACGCAGAGCGAGCTTGGAGCATTGTGCAGCATCTCTGCTGAGGGCTGACCCCAACCTGCGTCTGGGGCGGCTTCCCCGCACAGCGTCAACACAGCTGCCAACACATAGCTCAGGCAGGGCTCAAAGCACCTCTCTCATCTCACTGGGCAGGGAAGGAAGCAGGACACTCCTGTAGAATGAGGAGGAACTATAACAGCAGCCCCTATATCAGAAATTAAGCAGGCAAGGTGAGGTGCAAAACAGTTCCAGCCGAGGTCAGCATCAGAACCACTGCAGACAGAAGGCTTCCCTCTCTCTTAGAAGAACCGAACAAACTTGGACTAAAGGCTCATTGCACAAGATGTGATTTCACCCAGCAGATCAGCAGAAGAGAATGTGATGATCCCTGAGCGTGCTGACAGTCCTCATTTGCTGGGTTTTTGGTGGATATCTCCGGGAGCATCGTCGTTGATCCTGGATAAAAGCAGAATGCACTAATCTGTTGTGCAGTGCCCTTGAATGGCTGAAAAGATGCAGATTCTGAGGGAGGGAAGAATCTGCGGGAGGACTGGAGCCTATACCATACAGTACTGCAAAAGAGAGCCCAAGTAGCACCGGTGGGACTCAAACCCTCAACCCTTCATATGTGTGACAACAGTGCTGCTCACTTTACCAGCACACTGCCCTACAACGGGGTAGAAAAGCAGGCTCCTTCATGGCAGGAGCACCCAGCAGCCTCAGGGTCAAATGCAGAATGAAACCTGAAGCCTTATGTGTTATATTTTATCAAGGCAGTAACAGCAGACTAGATAAATACACAAGCGCATGCTGGAACTGATAAAGATTAATGGGATTCATTATTTTATCTTCAGCTGTAGGTTTAGTTAATCATGGCCTCTGGTTACCCACCTGTGGGAAGCCTCAGCCACCACAGTCTAACAGGCACACGTGCTTATTTCATAACCATAAATAAATGTTACAAACTCATCTCTAGAAGCATTTCTGGCACATATGGTTTTTTTTTAAGCTAATTTGTCATAACCAAACCTAAAAAGCAATACTACTGCTTGCCACTTCTGTACTTGGCTGATAGATGGCGCTGTGTACTGAGGTATTCCGGCTCAAAATTACAAGTTACACAGGTTTCGTATTGTGTTGGCTAAAATGGGACTTTGCCGAGCAGGGGGAGCTCTCGACCATAGACCCAGTTGTTGTCCATCCATTTCCCGTCTAATTTCTTGACCCTTACTTTGCTTGATTCCAGTCACGTCCTAGGGGTATTCCACAAAGCAGGATTTCTTAGCCAGATAACTTAAGCCAAATGTGAGGATTGTCCAATAGGAATGTCACTCATCTCACTTCCAATTGGACAGTTTTCACATTTGGCTTAAGCTATCCTGCTAGCCAGCAAATTCTTTGTGGAACACCCCCCTGATTTGCCTGTGTTGTATTATCACTTGTGGTTGCCCAATCCCTAATTAATTACCCCTACATGGCCTGCCTGTGTCTATGTGGCATTTTGCAGGTCCTGGTTGCAGCCATTACCTTGAGGCTATCCTGAGGGTTACTATATGCAGAATCTCTCGCTTGTAGAGTATCCATCGCACAGCTTGGGGTGCCTCATGCCAGTCCAGTCAAACACTCTCTACATTTTGGTCCTGCAAGCCTGGCATCTGGCAGGGGCACTGAACGGGGCCCTATAACAGATGGATAACCCGAAACTCCCACCCAACACGAACTCCACAGAGCCCAGATGGAAGAAGACTTACACAAAGGGCAGTCTGCGTCCCTGTCCCCTGCCTCACAGAACTGCACATTGGAAGCAGAAGTACCTGCTGAGGGACACACCCCCACCTGATCTGTCTCACCTGGCCTGCTCCACCATGCCACCCAACCTGTGCTGTTGTATCTGATCTGCCCCACCCTGGCCCTCAGCTGTGCGGTTCTGGGTCGCCTCCATGTTAGTGTTAGTTTCAGCTGACAGTGTTGTGGTTCTAACAGGACCAGGTCCAAGTACAGTACATCAAGCCTACTGCACATGATTCCCTGAAAAGACACACACACACACACAAACCCTATACTACATTATTTACAAATTAGAAATACAAACAATAAATCTCCAGTTGTCCCATTTTAATAACAATCCTGTTCCTGCTCCGTTCATGACATGTCGATAAAAATTACAGGCCTATATACTGAATGGACTATAACCGTAAAATGACATATATCGTGGCCACCACATTAAAACTTGGTCACGTTTTGCAAATTCATTTCTTCATGCCCACATTGTACGATTTAACTAAATGACGGAAAGATTTAATAAAAGATGGCTACAGGTTAACTAAATGCGGCGACAAATTAGAAAAACGTGGCCACGTCATACAAAATTTTCATCGTTAGCCTATCGTTATGCCTTTTTTGTGTAGAACCAGCATAATCTTTTTCGTAATGCGCTTCTTCACCTTCATAGAATGCTCATCACAGGTCATTTGTCGTACTACTAATCTAGAACCACAGCACGATCTATGTCCAGCGTCCGCTTCTCTATATCCAGTAAATTTTTCTTAATGTTTCCTCAGGAAGTCAAATGTGTGCTATGTAAGCAGGCTGATCTTATATTGTGAAAAACGTATTTCTTTATGCCGACGACCCAGGCCAGTTACAAGGAAACACTGGGGGAGTTCAAAAAACACAAAAAATGAAGAAAAGAGGAGGACCTGAATTATTCATGGAGGTGGGGTTTTAACTTTGATTGCCCGGTAGAGCTCCAGAGACATTGGACGGTTTACAAAAGGAAGAAGGAGGAAAACTCTCTCTAAGAAGCTCATAGAAAGGGGGGTTACGGGGTCAAGAGATGCAAAATCAAGGGCATTTATCCCATGAAGTGGGTTATATATAATAAATCTGCATATATATGCTACATAAATGTCACATACATAAGAACATAAGAAATTTACAAACGAGAGGAGGCCATTCGTTTTTAATTAGTAACTGACGGGGCCTGTATTAACTGTGTAAATCACGGTCGTATAATACTGACTTTATATTGTTTTCTAATTCCTAAGGGTGTCACGCAAAAAGTCTGAGACACCTTAATTCCAGGGCTGATGCAAAAAGTACATAACAGACACACTTGAAGGATGCCCACCCTAATTTTATTAAAGCCTTTCCAGTAAGTGATTTAGCACATTGGTGGATGTAGACCCGCTCAAAGCTTCACAAAATATTCAAAATATTTTAAATAGACGCCACAGCCATTGATAAAAGCAGAATAAAGGCTATTTTTAATCAACGCATAGTCTTTGGTCAGTTCTTTCGAACTGATTTCCGCACATGACGTAATAAGTGCGTATTGGATATGTTACAGATAGGGCCGCGTTAATTGTGTTCTACCAACCGCAAAATTATTTAAAACTGTCGTATGCTACCTGGCAAACAGCACCAGCTGCGCAGTACATTGGCTTCATATTTCATATTAGACTCTGCACCTGATTTAGAGATTAATCGTTAATGCACGCCTTCTGCAGCAAAGAGCGATTGATCGTGTGGAGTGAATATTTCAGAACATACACCTATTTGCTTTTTCATGTTTTATGGGAAAGGGACAATAAATAGTACTTGTTCATTTACACATTTCCGAAATTGTCAACCTGACGCATCCAGATGCTCAATACATGTACAAATAATGAAATGTATAATTCGCACCACCTATGACTGTTGCTGCGTGAACGTAAAATATGCAAGTCCTCTTCTCGGTGCTGTGGCCTTGGTGGTAAATAGGCTGCATGTTGGTGTCATTGTCATAAAACTAACCGCCTCGGGAAGTGGGTGGGAGGCAAAGCGTTTAGCGCCTACCGGACCATTCATTTATACAAATGAATTCGCCAGTTCTCTGTGACGTCACTCTGTGAAAGGGCAACTTCGCGGATGGTTAGTGGTTAACTAGCTGAAACATAATGATTGACAAATAGTAGAATAGTCAAAGATCTTCTGAAAAATAGCGCATGAAATTTTTACCAGCATAAATCTGTTCTAAAGGAAGTCGACTTGACTTTTTCATTACCATACCATTGATATCACGCTATATTAAGAGCTTTGGTCACCTAATTGTGCCGCTGTAATAAATATTGTGCAGAGCTTCATGCAGCCAACAGAGGGCAGTTGCATAACGCTCTCTCGCATCGCAACAGCATTATTTTGGAAACAGGACTGATATGATGACATTCTCTAATTGCTATAACAGGTCAAGGATAATAGCCTGTTTTATGTTTACGTTTTACTCTCCTTAGTGTTTATTCAGTGTGTGTTTGAGTGAATGGATAAGTATTTTTGAGAATAATATTTAGCAATGCCATAGAAATAATGAAAAAAGAGTGCTTAATAATTAATGTCGTTAACATTTACATAGTTTCTCACACCCACTGGGGTTATAGCAGAATAGTGCCCACCAATGTCAAGGATTCATTTTATGGTTTAAGCCGAGATACACCAGAAATAAAAACATTAATGAACATTTACATCACGCCCTGTTTGTTCAAATATGTGCCGTTCCAGTGCTCGCTTGATGTTCTACTGCAGATATTATCCTCGATATTCAAAAACGAGCTTCCAAGGGTTTCCAGACTAAGAATAAAAAAGCAGATACGTGACACGGTCTCAGAATTATAAATCCAAATTTGGCTTTCATATTTGGATTTATA
>JAODKL010000001.1:41200965-41215533 GCA_026780765.1 Petrocephalus schoutedeni | reverse complement strand
TCACCTCCAAAGTGAAGTTAGCTAATCAACATCGTGTACAAACTATGGAAGTACAATTAAGATATACATACATGTACGTATAATTCACCCTTATTAAGCAATTGTTCTATGACGATTGATGGAATTATATTGCAATGAAAAATAGTCAAATGTGCCAGCATATTAAATTTAACGAAGATAATGTTTAATTTTTGTTGTGCTTTTTAAATCGTAAAGAGATTCGATGGCTATCTAGTTATCTAGTTAACTTATGTACGTTTTAATGATCTTAATTCCTAGCATGTGCATAATTTCAAACCGAACACTACTAATCCTGAAAGCCCACCGCGGATTATGCATAGCGCAGGTCTGCAGGTCTCCCCGGGCTATTTATGTTTTAGAAACATTTACTCAGGTTACTCTCGTACTTTAGAAATACAGTGAATAAAGGTAGGTTGTTGCGGTGTTGACCGCAGGAATACTATGGGCCACAATTAATCCGAAACCATGGCGTTAATGATCTGAAGAGCAATAATTATGTGTGTAGGCCTGTCTGTCCGCTTTACATCGTAGAGCCATTGTTTCGTTGGCTGAGCCCGAGAGTCTGCTCCCTCTTAAATGATTTGCCCTAAGGGTGAAGGCTGAATACTAAAAGGTGCGTGTGTTTCCTGTTAAAAAAAACCGCCTTATCCTCTGTAAATATTTATGCTGTGTTTAATGTCATTTTGCAGCTATTATTTATTATCGCCGGTTTTGTTGTTGTTGCTGTTGAATAAGAGTAGCCAAATACTTTTCACTACCTTCCAGTTTCTTCACAGCTCCTCTCGGCAATTTTGCATGGCATAAATTTCGATCTCCCTCTTTTCTTTCCCACGGGAGGTGCCAGACGGCCAGTAATTTGGTTGTCTTGGCTCGTCTGGACCAACACCTGCCCCCTCTCTGGGGAGGGCGCCTTTCAGCCAAAAGCGAAAAGGAGCGCCGCACAGAAGGATGGGCGATCGCTCTCTCTCTCTCTCTCCCTCTCTCTCTCTCTCTCTCTCCCTCCCTCTCTCTCTCTCTGCCTTCCTCCTGCATCTCTCTTTGCACCTCCGTTCTCCCTTTTTCTCTCATTCTTTCTTGCATAGATGAGCATGACTTCCTCGCAAAGTCCGCTTTTCATCCTGACGCTTATGTCTGTGCGCTCGTGAGAAATTGTGACGTCACGTAAGTTCGCGAAATAAATTTACATATAATTGTAGCTGAATTAGATTTAAAGTAATGTTACACTTGTCCTTGGGAATGTTTTATAACTCTTGCACCAAAGCCCATGCTGGTGTTCGCTGTACTTTACATGTCGGTGCAGTTTCCTAATATTTTATCTAAGCTGCAAATGTTCAACTTGTGGAAACAACAAACAATAAATAAGCATAAGTGATAATATTGCTTTCATTCGAATTTATGGTGTTAGTTAACTGTACGTAGCTGTTAGTTAATTGTATTAATACATACAAAGCTTATAAATATAATAGCCGTTGTTAAATTTCTATTCAGTTGCAAGGAAACACGAAGTGGCCCATTTTAAAATATTTATTTTTCTAAACAACTTACCAATAAGGTATGAAAAACCGTGTTCGATAGAAACCAGCCGAAGGCTACTCAGCTAAACGAAATGTGTGCTATAGGGCAACGAATACACCTTAAACCCCTGAAAATACAAGCAATCTTTGGATGCTGGATATTTATATCACTATAAAATTAGATCTTGTTTAAGAGGTTCAAAGCAGAGCAGGTACACAAATAGAAGACTTTCTAATAACAGCGTGTAAACAATAGTCATATAAGTTAAACATAAACCAGACGGAAATCATTTTTGGTCGCAGCACAGGGAATCTCGCCGTGACGTCACACGATAAGGCGCTCTCTGACGTGGTGCTTTATAGCGCCAGAACGTCTCCAAAGCTAAGCTTCTGGGGGGGGGGGGCGACGTTTTCCTTTTCGTTCCGAGCCTCTCTCCCCTTAACACTGACAACTACAGACGATGATACGACACACCTAAGGGCGCTACTCAAAATCAACTGCTCTTTTTTTGCCGTGGACATTAAAAAAAGTAAAACCGTCACAGTAATAAACGTCATGACGTACAGATCCATTTACAACACATCAACGGGGAGCTGAAAAGTGCGATTGAAGGGCAACGTCACTTTTAGTCGAACATCAAACTTTGAGATATAAATAATTATAGGCATACCTAAATACATAAATGTACAATACATATATACGTTAACAGTTGTCCATAAAAGGCATTATCTTAAACACAAAAAAAGTCAAATGTAAATCAATAAATAACCGAACACATACATAAATAAACAAGCAAATAAATAAATAGATAAATAAATACTCAAAAATGATTAAGGTCACGACTTGAAACAAGGAAGTGGCACTTATGCGAATTTCCCTCTTTAGGAAGGAGAACTTCATATTACACACAAATAAGCAGCTAGCATACTTTTAGTTCAGCTCTAAGCGGGTCGTTTTGTCATCCAGGGTCAGTCATGTATCTAAGATACTTTCGGACGTATGAAAAGCGCTACTGGTCTTGTTCAAACGTTTTATACAGTACACAGATCTGTGTCAAACGACTGGCATTGTTTTCTAGTAGTATACACAATTGACAGTATATTATTAGTTTAAGTTATTGCAGTATCGCATTTTAAACCGACTTTTCATGTCTTTTGCAATGCTGATTGTGACTGGATGTATTTTTTTCCACAACGGTGCTGTAGACATTTTGCCATTCAAACTGATATTGCCGTGAAAGTTCGTCTTCGTGTTTCCAGTATCTCATGTCCGCTCTGTTTGTGGAAGCCCCACGGCAGTCAATTTTAATAATAAGAGCATTCGTTTCTCCATTGTCTTCCAATTTGTCCTTTTCCTTCAGTAAATGTTATTATTTTACTTTCCTTATTTAAAAAAAAATCGACTTAAAGTCTATCGAGACTTTAAACGTCCAAGACGTGATTTAGATAAGATATGTAGCATATTGCCAGCCGGAGGATCTCGATCTTGGAGAGCTTCTTATCCGGCGGCAGGGTGGGCAGCAGTTTCCTCAGCTCGGCGAAGGCCACGTTGAAGGCTTCCACGCGTATCCGCTCCCGGGTGGCGTGGGCCGAGCGGTACTTGGCCGTGGCGCGTCGCCTCCTGCGCTTCTCCTCCCTGCTTAGAGCCGGCGGCGCTATGGACCGCGTCTTCCCCTCGGCATCCAGAGCCTCGTCAGACACGCAGCCCACCTTCATATCATTTATCACCGACTCGGCGTCTGACTGCCCCCAGAGCAGGTCGGAGTCGGGCTGTTCTGGACTCAGCATCATTCTCAGATCTTTTTTTTCCCCCCAACTTAAAAGCGGAAAGGCTGAAATGAAAAAAAAAAACAGTTTTAAACAAACTCTGAAGATAACTTAAAGCACAACTGAAACGGCGTCGTGTCAAAAGCGAGGGCAAGGACTTTAACGAAAGAGATTAAAAGTGAAGAGCTGTGAACGATCGGCTTGTTTAACGTAAATATTTGAAAGCTGGCTTATCAGGACATTTTACCTGGTTACCCGGTTAACTTATATGGTAACCATTTAATCGGCGCTGTTCGTTATTTGAAATCAATATTAAACGATTTTCTCTTAACTAAACAATTTTCCTTAGTTTGAAAATTAATTCACAGTATATATTTGTTAAGAACAATATATACCTTATGAACAAAAATCAAAAAGAACACAGTCAATCAAGTAATAATTATTTGTTTGCATTTGAATAACAGAATAGCGCAAAATCGGTTTAGCATCTTTTTAGTTTACGCAAATTCATTTATTTTGTTTAGATTATCATTCATATATATGTTTCGATATTTGACAAAATCAGCCTCGTTTCGGAACTTTCCTATTTCGCTTTATTCATATATAGCGTACCTCGTCCAGGATACTTTAGCCTAACTATTTAAATTGTAAATTTTACTTCTGGCATAAATTCGTTTGAAATCCATGAACACTGAACAAACATGAATTGGAAACTGTCAAACGGAAGTGAACAGTCGGAATTGAGATTTTATCTGGACAACCCAGTATAGATTCAAGTTTCCCCCAGCCTGAAATGAGGTCGCAGAACACGAACAGTACGGGAAAACACTCAGGAAAACTTAAGTCAATCTGTTGCATCCTGAAAAGGTTGTCAGTATTTTCTTATTAAAATTTATAAGCATCAGCCATTGATATCAGGTATCATTAGCAAAATGTTCATTACTGAGTTAAATTCCGGCTTGTATTAATTATAGTCGTATACTATATATTATAAGGCCTATAACAAGGAAGTTTTTTGCTTCAAGTATTTATTTCATTTGTGACCACGGTGAATTTTTATCCTTTTAACTTTTTCGTTAAAAAAAGAAGACTACACATAGTAATTAAAGGAATGTGAGTTGTCTGGATGTTAAATCACGGCTGTTTTACGCGATGATTTGAACTCACCGTAAGAGGCGTGCTGGTGACTGAAGCCAGATCTTTGGAGAAGTTACCTGGACGGCAGGTCTTTAAGACACACAGACGAGTTCGCTTTGGGATCTTTTACAGTGACACATCTCCAGTATAGCTCATCATAATTCTCTCCGCGAAAAGGCCATATCAATTTGGCTTAAGACCTTAAAAGGGCTTTATATCAACCCAGAGTAACCTCTAGTCTCCTGTTTCTTATTTTCACTTATATGGTTTTTATACTTATTGCATTTTTTTGATTTGTTTTGTTCTTGATGTTGTTTCTTTTGGAGTGAAACAAGTCTAAACGAATGTTGTCTGGTGATTCAAAATCTTGTGAAAGTCTTGCCTGAAGACTCCGACTTGGACAACAATAGGAGACGGACGGAGAGATAACATCAAAAGGAAAGTGCAGATATTTCTCGGTTCTTCTGGTGCTGGAAGATCGGCAAGGCTTCATTCACATTCACGCATACCGAAAGCTTCTTTCCGGAGAAACACGTAGCTAGAGAGATTTCTGGCTGCCTTCTCGGTTTTGCGCTGCTGTTGTTCAGTCCAGTTTGCGTTCGGTACAGAGAAGAACACTAAACGGTGCTCCCTAATAAAGCGCAAGTGACGGAGGGTTTGTGCAAACGTATTGTCTGCCTGTCTTCAGCCCCCCCCCCCTTCCTTCTCACCCTCCACTCCCTCCCTGCATCCGTATGTCGGAAACGGGCACCAATAGAGCGACTCCGCCGAAGGTGCCGTGGGGTGGGTTTCCTTTTCCTCCTATGTGATAAATAATCATTTAGCGGGGATGACTAGTTTGCATTAAAGGCGCGTGAGTCAGGCACCGAGAACTGTCACTTAGCGTTTTATTGACGTTGTGCGAGTCCGAAACACAATGGCAATGCAACTATTGATATGAAACTGAACTGAGAACAAACCACAACAATATAATTGTGATTCTTGGGACTATAATCAGATTGGAAATTAGTTGTTTTAGAACTTCATCCTAAAGTTTTAAATGCGTGAAAAGTTCGACAGCATGGTAAATAGTATATGGAGGGGTTCACGGAGACTTGCCTTTGACTTCATTGCTGGAGGGCTAACCGATTACACATAACCATATCCTATACCAACGAATTACAGCAGCGAGCTGCGCCCGGTGCCTAAAACGTTCAGCGTCAGATCACCATCTGCGTGTGTTAGTTACCGACGCCAGGTGGCGCTGTCGAAATTCTCTGTGAGCGCTCATTCCGTATTGTCTATTGTCTTTAAGTTGTGTTTGATTGCGTCATAATATGAACGAGCTGTACACACTCCGCAATTTAGTCATCTGACATTACGTTAACGACTGATTAAGAGGGGTCAATAGACAAAGTAATGGGCATACGGTTTGTAAGTCAGAAATAAGTTTATTTAATATAGAAAGTGTGATCCCTAAAAGGCCCATACAAGCCATTCAGATCTTTATGACCACGCAGTTTGAGTGTCTTGTTTGATATCTGATACGTTTGGGAACAGTACACAGATTTCTGAATGTGACTATGTGATTTCTGAATGTGTTTATGTATGTCATTTGTTTGTATGTGCATGACTTTCTGTATCAGTGATTATCTGCATGTGCGTGACTATCTGTGTGTACTATTATCTTTACAGTGAGTGACTTTATTTGTTAACATAGCTATCTCCGTATACGTGTGTGTATACTTGTGTGACCCTCTCTGTGGTGATGGGCTGCATCTGTATGTGTGTAGCTATCTGCGTGTGTGTCTTTCTGTGATTGACTGCGCGTGTGCATCCCGGGGCGCCTGCCTGAAGCTCTATGCAGACATGTAGCTGTGTGTATCTGTGTATCTATGTGGCCGGGTCAGGACAGGCTCTAAGTGGCCTCGCCAGAGACCGCACTGGCTGTGTAGCAGCTGTCTGGTCCTGAAATATTTTTCTGCTTGTTATATTGTTTTTATATATGAAATCATAATATGATAATAACAATGTTTTATTAGCCATTTACGGAAATGTGATATACTTTTGCATATCGCACCTTCTCTCCCTTGAGACATAGACGTGTATAATATACAGTTGTGAGTGAAGCTTGGGGTCCAAGTGCAAGGTCAGCCATATATCCGGCACCCCTGGGGCATCTTGCTCAAAGGCCCAACAGAGATGTAACCTTTTTTGCCAAGGATGGGATTCAAACCAACAATCTTCCGATCATAGACACAGAGGCCAAACTCTCTGAGCCTCACACCATCCCCCACAGTGCTATTGAAGGAGTCTTAGATACTTTTTCCGATATGATTTGAATTACTCTGATTTGATGTGTGAGAGCAGGAGACTGCATTTTAGTTTCAGTTTAACAATTCTTAATGGTCAGATCTCTCTAATAGTATGCTCCATACAGCAGATTTCCTAGCACAGTTCTTTATGTATCTCTGTGTCTGGTCTGTACATGTTGTCCCCCCTGACAGTCTGGCTGTCCGTCAGCCTGACCCCCCTGCCTCCTTGCCCAGTGAAGCATGCCCCCCCCCCACCACCACCACAGCTGGTGATGGCCCGTACAGAAATGGGGGAATTTGTCTCCTTGTCACCAGGTGGACCGAAAGCTGCAGAGGTCTGTGTGTGTGTGAGGGAGTGTCCACCTGTGTATGTCCGCCCTTGTGTGTTTATGCTACAGAAAGAGCCCTGACTGTCCTTACCCATGGTTTATCTGTACAGGCACTGGATGAGCTGGGCCCTTGGGGGCTGCCCGCCCACCTGCCCTTGCTTGGTTGCATTCACACTTTCAGAAGAAAGGTCAGCTTTCTTGAATTTCTATAGTGGTGAAGGGACAAAGTTTTGCTTGTCCTGCCCTGGAGAAATGCTGTGATATTTCCTGGATGCGACAGATAGGAGTGAAGAGCATTATTGTTAAAGTAACCTGGAACACAGATGCAAGGATCTGCAGAATGCAAGTGTGTGTGTATTTGTGCTGATGTGTGTGCGTGTTCATGTGGCAGCCTCTCTCCCCCCCCCCCCCAGAGGTGTTACACCCTCTGATGATCTCCACTCCAAGTCTTGTGTCACTCACACAGGGACTCTGCACTTCTTTATGTGGAGTCTTTATGTAGATTCCCAGGAGTCAGGGTGGAGCCCATGTTTTTCCAAAGGTCATTCAAGCTGGGTTCTTGCTGTGGGTTTATGTCCCAGGCACAATTCAGTCAGGCAAAGCTTGGACAGCTCCTTTGGGGTCCTTCATGCACTTTCTGGGACAGGCTGTCATTCAGGCAGTAGGGGGTGTTGGGGGGGGGTCGTGCTGGCTGGGGGTCTCTTGAGGGTCCCCGAGCCTGGGGCGTTTTTTCTGTCAGTGTGGGACAGAGCCCTCACCACTGCCACTGTCATCACAGTGCAGACACACAAAAAAACTGACATGCAGACACATGAAAACTTAATTATTACTCATAGTAAAAATAATCAGTACAAAAAGAAATGAAATGATACACCCTGAAACTAAAAACTGAACTGCACCAGAACAAGGGCGAAACACCCAACTGTCCCTGCTATAATCACCCTCTCCCACCTTCTGTCACTTGGAAGATTGGAGTTTCCCAAAATTGAAATGAAAGGTGTTTTTTCTCACTGTCTGGAGCAGAGGGAATATTACTGAGTTGTCCTTAATGTGATAACCGGGACTGAAGCAGCCTTTCCAAGCAAACACGTGTCTCCAGAGGACTCGGTCTCATCTTCTGCGGTGAAGCTCAAAGTGCTGGTGAGCTGTGAGGACCAGGGGAATTGCGAAGTGACACCGTGAGATCCTGTTAATTAAAAAGACACAAGCCAGGAGCCGGTGCGTGCCTGATCACAGGGTAGTTATCCTGTTATTGCCAGAGCATCGCACATACATACCCACAGCAGTTTCAGTCACCACTTCCTCAGTGGGACATTTGCTGCTTATATCTGTTGTCCAAGATTTTAAAGAAGCAGTAAGTGGTCTGTTGCTTCATCTACGGTGAGAGACATGGGACAAACTTATAGAGGATCATCAAGTTGCCGAGGAGTGTATGCATGTGACTGTGTGCTTGCATGGATGTGTGGATCATGACTGGGTTCAGGTGTCTCTTCTAACCAGGATCAGGGAAGGATCCATGTCTCTCTGTTCTATCCAGAATCAGCGATGGGTCCAGGTGCATCTGTCCTATCTAGGATCAGGGAAGGATACAGGTGTGCTTGTCCCTGTGTGTCTGCTGCATCGTGGGATTGAGGTGCTGACCCATTCCGCTAATTAGCTGGAAGAGGGCCGACCGTTCACCTGAGTGTGACTAGGCAGGACTGTTGGGTTTGGCAGGGATGCTGGGCATCAGGTGGTCGTGGACATTTCGATGGAGTGGTTATCCTTCTATCTGGGGACTGCCAGGTCTGACAGAGTCTGTGCACCATCTGGAGTGTGACGCTGTACCGCCTCGTCCCGGGTCACTCGCTGCCTGGATCATATATGTGTCTACCTGTCTTTTCCCCATTGCAACCACAGGGGGCGACTTCTGCGTCCTCGGCAGGTCCGTCAGGGGTCTTGCTTGATGAAGAAACAGCCCACATGATTCTGATTTCCTCTCCTCTTTATTTCCCCAGTCAAGGTGGTGTAGCGAGAATGACTCCAGTTCATTACCTGTGGGCCTGCCTGTGATAGGGGCACCCCTAGAGATTCTGGGTGGTATTGCGCTCTGAACCTGCAGCAAACCTGTTATGTTCCACTTAATAGTCTTTAGGCCCCAGGAATTGTCCTAACTACCCCCCCCCCCCCTTCCCCCCCCATCGGGGGGGGGGGGGGGGTACTCTGTATCAGAGCTTGGGGGGGGGACGTAAACACGTAGCATAAATAAGGCCTTTTCATACTTAGAGAAGCACTGGTGGACCCTAACAGCCAATTCTGTCTTAGCAGCAGACCAGGACGTTCTGCAGGTAGAACTGAGGGGTCAGTGATTGCACTCAGGATTTCAGGAGTATCAGGAAACATCAGCAAACTATCTATTTTAATCTGTTAAAAATGCTAAGAATGCGTTTTGAGTTTTATTGGAGTTTCTTCCTGTTTATCTTTCATTTCTATTTTCATACACCCCCTGCACCATCCACGCTTCCCTCCTGGGATTGGGACCTTGCAGGCAGGTCACCATCTGCTGTCATTTTCCTCTCTGAGATTCCGCTTTCAGGTGCCTCTGGATCGATCGGCACTGTCGCTATGGCTACGAGGGTCACGGAAGGCATGTGAGAGGGTACAGGGAATGAAAGTGACAGGATAATCAGGATGTAAAGAAATGGAAATACATAGTAAATGGAAAATCTTTTCACTGGATTGGCTGGTGGTAATTTACGATTGATCTTATTGGTGATTTAGGGCTTACTATTGATTGAGGACTGCTTTCACTAAATTATGATAGTGGTCAACATCTGGGCGTGATTTTTTTCCTCTCCATTGTAAATGGTGATTGAGTTTTCTTTAACGTCAAACCTTCAGCTGTTCATGAATAAGCTGCGGACGGGCCCAGATGTGCGCGCGCATTTGCGCCCGTCTTTGTCACTGCGCTGCAAAGCATGTATCACAAATGTGATGTTACAGTGTCCAAAGCTGTACTGGCAAACAGTCGCTAAACCTGCACCCCTCCCCACCCCAGATCCTGTAGATGTCAGACACTGGGGGGTCCAACAGTTGCCCCAAAGTATCCTATGGCATCTGCTTATCCATTTATAAACATAAAGCCAGCTGTTGGTTCTCAGCCCAATCTGCAGACTCTTATTGAACACATACAGAATAATCAGACCATAATTCACTTGTCTGCCCCGGAGCCGACTAGCTTCCCCAATAGAAATCAAAAAATGAATTATTCCGATTTCACCCCCCGTACCGATATCTGTCTCCTTTTGTAATGGAGATATGCTGGATCTCCGCTCAGCCTTTCAAACAAAGATCGCAACAGACTGGATGAGGGTGCCACCATCTGAAGTCAAAGAAGTGAATGTCTGCCATGTTCAAATTCGTTTGCTACAATGACCATTTCGTTTTGAGTGAATCATGTGCTTTCCTGTTCCATTACAGTCAATTCATAAAAGGATTATTTTGTAGTAAAAGTATACTTTGTGTACAAGGGTTAGAGTCCTAGATTCTGTGCGTTCTGTGTAAGAGCATTAGGATCTGTTACAGTCAGCGTCCACTCCGTGTGGCTGGATTAGGATGTGTTATAGTTGCTGTATACTCTGTGTAAGAGGATTACAGTGTGTTAAGTTCACAAGTCACTCAGAAAGGGAAGAAGTGTGTTCCATTTTCTTGCCCCGAGCCTGGTCATATTCTGGAACATTCATCTCACATCACAGGAGTCCAGCCCAAAGTCTAAGCCGCACAAAAGAGCAGATTTGTTCTGGAGTCACTGCCCAGCCGTGGACATTATCCATCATTTGAAGAATGAATCCAAGGGGCGGCTGCACCTGTGATGAACTCCTCCAGTGCCCATTGTCAGTGACTATATCTGACTAGGCCTGTAATGCTGCTGTATGGGAATAAGGACCAATCTGTTAAACTCTCTATGGTTGTATAGAAGTATAGTGGAGGCCCAGTGATCCCATTTTTTACCGAAACCTTTGAATGCTTACTGGGGAGAACCTCACCAACATATAGGCACCATGATGGCCAGGGGCACCATGAAGGGGCAGGGGGGTTAGGATGATCCCGAGGGCCCTAAAAATTTGCAACATAATTAGACTGGTCTGGGTTGGGGTCCAAATTCTCTAGTGGCACTACTGACTGTGGTAGAGAGGATGTGCAAAGGTACCAGCAGATGGTAAGAGGAAGGTCAGGCCAAAGAGAACCAGGTAAACCAGCTTTGAATATGCCCCCTCTTGGTTATAGACGGGAAGAACGCATGTGTACAGAAATCATTCTGATGATCTGCGGCTAGGCTTCCTGCACGCTATGATAACCTTGATTTGCCGTAGCTCTGCAGCTGAGGTGACCTCTGTGTGCTGAGGGGGCATGGCTGGACATCAGCTGTGCAGAGATTAAGTGTCAGTGACTTAGGGATGTTTGGCCTCAGGGGTCCCGTGGACAGCATCCTGTCACCACTCCTGTGCCCCGCCCCCAAAAGTCTCATACCTGCGGGTGACTGTCTCTGTGCCTCATTTATAACAGCTGACACTGGCCAAAGAGATCTGTCTCAGCCCCCTGTTTCAGAAACTGAAATCCAACCCCCCCCCCAAGTGTGTGTGTGGGGGGGGGGAGGGGGCTGGGGGCAGATTGAGAGTACCAGCGAAGGCATTAGGACAGGTAGACTGTGGCTGATTGTATCACCAATTCCAGTTCTGACTTGGAGCTGTCTAGTGCTGAGCATTGTCACTGACTGGCCAGTTTTTGGGGAGTGATTTAAAGATTTAATTCAATTTAAACAAGCAATTGTCTTTTATGTGATGAACTTTTCCTTTATGTCGGCACAGGCGTGTGAATTTGTCCGAGTCAAGTTGTGTCTTTATGTGTCTTTGTGAGTGTGTCTTCTGTGAAGATGCACAAGAAACGTGAGATGGAATAGAGAGGAAAAGTATAAGAGACAGAGAGGATGGGAAGGAAGTCAGCAAGGGACAGGAGAGGAGAGAGAGAGAGAGAGAGAGAGAGAGGGAAAGAGGATACAATGGTGTAAAAAAATGAATCACTTGTCCGTCATAAATAAAAAGATTCCCCATCCAGTCCTAATTAATTTGGCATCAGTAAAATATGCCAACATTGTAATGGAAACATATCATTTAACAGACAGCAGGTGGAACTTGCCATTTCCCATAAACTGCTCCCCGCTGTAATTACAGCTGAATCCATGTGAAGTCATCAGGATGCCAGGAGCTTTGAATGAATGTTAATCAGAGCTGTTAACGTTCATTACAGATGCCTGTTCATCCACAAAGAAAGCTGCCTTTATGTTGCAGGTAGAACACTTTAAGGAGCTTGCTTTATTAACGCTGATGTAACGTAGCACGTGCAAGTAAAGGGCAACTGTGAAACTACAAAGCTCTAGTCACCTTGACTTTTTTTGTAGTCCTGCAGCAGCTGCTTTAACTTCTCTCCCTGCCTTCACTTTCTGTACAGAAATAGGAAACCGTATGTGTGGGGACTTATGGGAAATGTAGTGTTTAGAATGTAAAGGGATTATGGAAAATGGGAAGTAGATGGAGTGTGGCAATTATGGGAAACAGTGCTCAAGGACTAATAGCATTATGGGAAATGGGATGTTCTGAGTGAAAAGGGATTATGGGAAATGCTATGTACAAGGGATAGGGAATCACGGGAAAGAGTGTGGATTGTGGATATGTAGAGACTGTATTCCAAATCCCTCATCCTCTTTAATTAAGGAGATGTCTTGCACATTAAGCAGAAATCTGTGTTTACCCCAGGGGTATAAAAGAGCATGTTTACAGGTAGAAGGCACTTTAACCTGGGAGAATAACAGAGGGCCCCAAACAGCAGTGAAGTCCCAAGAGGGTCCCCCTGGTATTGTAAGGATCCAGTGCTCCAGTGCAGTCAGGTACACAACATGGCTTTCTAGAACATACCAACTGCTAACCTTCATGGGGTGAACCAAGAGCTGCTCAAGTGCCGTCGCAGCCAACCCAAGGTGTCTGTGTGTGTATTTGTGTTTCCCAGTTTCATTGACACTCCACCCTCGTCTGGGAAATGGTGGAAAGTATGAAGACCCAATCAGGGTGACGGCAGCCATCCAGTGCCAGTACGCTCACCACACAGTAGCGAAAGTGGTGAGGGGGCAGGAGAGAATTCACTAATAAGGGACTATTAGGAGGCCAGATTTGACAGGGCCACAGTGGGCAATTTGTAAATGTGTAAAATCTTTTGTACTCTGTGGAACCAATAAATACTGGGCCCAATGATTCTTCCAGCGTATCCATGTCCCTCCGATGCCTCTGCAGAGAGTATAGAGGATGAGGGTGGAGATGAAAGAATAGAGAGAGATGGGGAGAGGACTGTTGGCACTGGAGAGATGAGTCTAAGGTGTGGGATTGTAGGTAAATGCTGGCTGTTTGTTTTGCCTGATGTGCTGGAGGCTCACGCTACACCCACTGGCCCGGAACCCATCCTCCCATTTCTGTCCTCCCACCTCCCGGGCAGTTTCCCTTCGGAAATGGCTTTGAAGATTGAAGCGAATGCAATTTGAAGATGCTAAATATTTTATATGTTGAATTCGGCTCCTTTTCTCACGCGTCAGGCGTCCAGGCGCCAGATGAGAGCGACAATACGCGTGACACGGCAGGTGCATCTCCGTGCGCCGTGATTAACTGTGCAAACAAGGCCTCCAGGGGCAGACCCTGTCTAATACCAGGCAGCTTGATAAGACACACACAGATAAATTATATTCCTGTTTCTGAAAGATGAGCAACAAGCGCCTTGTTGTTTATCAGACCTGAGCTCTACAGCATTGACTTCTTGTGCATTCTACTAGATTTTACTCACCTTATCGCCTCAATAACCTCTCTCATCCTGCCATGAATACCTCATGCAATGCAGATTTGACACGGTCCAGTATCTCCCCGGATGTGTCAGTCAAGTCTGAGACACAGGAGTTTCAGTCAGGTAAGATATAGATATAGGTCTGCTGTGTCCGCGAAATTTTAAAAATTGTCAAGTTGGGGGTGGGGGACAAATTACGGTACAAGTCTTGTACTGGGTCGAAGTAGGAGACAGCATTTTATTTCTCAATACGGGAGAGTCCTGCAGTATACAGGATGAGCTGGGGAAGGTGCTGGCTGTAAAACCTGCCGATTAGCGCGAGAGATTTTACCCATTTCCATTGTTTCAGACCCGATTAGAAAGTGCAGACATAAGGGGCTGTGAAAAAGGTGTGGCTTGGAAATATATACTATATATAGTTAATTAACCAACCACTGCACAAAAGTGCCAGCGTTCCATGGAATACTGTCCTGGGAGAGGGGGTCGGGAACCCTACTCTAGAGTCTAAACTAAACCAAAATGAGTCTTGTTTTCCTAGTTTCTCTTCGTGTATGTTATATTCCTGCTCCTAAATAAAAGCGTCAACAAAAAAGGGGGAAATGGAAGAGAAGACAGTGAGATGTGTGTGTGTGTGTGTGTGTGTGT
>JAODKL010000001.1:41185425-41200865 GCA_026780765.1 Petrocephalus schoutedeni | reverse complement strand
TGTGTGTGTGTGTGTGTGTGTGTGTTTCTGCCCTACTTTAAATGGCACAGGACTCCAGACTCAATGAAGAAATGCTGGCAGTGCAGTAGCACTGCACATAGAGACAGCCTTGGCTGAGGTGCCCCCGACTCGTGCTTTGTAAAGTCCACTATGCAATGCATCTCTTCATTTAGAGCTCCCGTTACTCACTGCGCCCAGAGTTCTAAGGTTAACCCACTCCTCTGTAAGTAAATGGGAAAGTCCTTCGGCATTTTTATAAGAGCACATTTTCAGGATGTCGCAAACTTTGAATGGATCTTTCCCCCCCCCCACAAATAGAATGCTAAGGTTTGCCTGTCCTGATACAGGTCACGATTTACACAGCATCATTCAGCCTTCAGTTTAAGCACATTTTAAAAATCATAAAAAGACAGTTTTTGTTAAGTATGAAACATATTTGCTTTTAAAAAGCATCTACTTGGTTTGAAAAGCAAAATTATGCAGTGTGTGCATAAAAGTACCCCAATAGCCTTGCTGTCAGCTTTCTTATTTACTCGTTGTACCTTTGGCTTTATTGCTATTACAAGAAAGGCTGCTCTAACTATCAGAGGAAGAGATTCTTTACACTGATAAACGCAGATACACATACACACTCGCACGTTTACAGACACATGCATACCATGACACGAGTAGGTAGCCAAGTAAAACAACTCATTAAAATCGAAGATAAGCTCCTCAGACTTTCAGAACGCTGCTTCTGAACTAACGATCGTGGAGGTGGTCCACCTTCTCCTATCTCGGCATCTGAGGTCAGAGGTCAAAGCCAAGCACCAAACAGGCTTTTGAAGTACACTTCACCCCCCTCACCTCGAATCTGAATGCTTTCTGTATCTATCAGGCTTGGGCAATCGGGATGACGGCGCAGTCCAGCCCTCCTCATACTTCGGCTATCTGCTCCCGTACCTTACGCTTTTCATCAGGGCAGGACCTGTTGCTAGGTAACCCTGGGCCACAGCTGCAGGCTAAATCAAAGCCTTTTTTCGGCGTTATGAGCGAGATGGGGCTGTAATTTATTAGACCGATATAGGAGGCAGCAGTGTTGAACAGCGTGGTTACCCTATCGGACAAGCAGACCAGAAGGGTGCGCGCTCAGATCCAGCCATAACCGTCGCTATCATAATCCAGTGCCAAACACATAACCCAGTCTTCTCGTTTGAAATTCCCACCGTTCTCTCTTTATATTCCTGAATATATGTGTTTTCGTTATAGTCAAATACACGTTTACACTGACAGATGGCTATTGATTTGCAATAGCCATATCTTCAGTTCTTTTTTTAAGTAACAAAGCAATAATTAAATAATAGGTAAACAGCTTTTAAGGGGTCAGTTCAATGCAAATAAAGACTCTCTAGCATCGGAAAATGCGCAAATCTTAAGTACTTACGCGTTGTAGGTTAATTAAGGGCTATTTTAGGCATGCGCGCAACTAGGGCATCGTCCAGGGATTCTCATCTTATCGGCAATCGGGTTTTTGTTTTATAATAAAAGCGTTTTCTCCGTTCAGTCTTCGACTCCCATCATTTGCGATCTGTAAATCTATGAAGCCTCATTTTCAGTATTATAATTGCAGACAACTCAATTGTCTTGACTATCCTATATTGTCGATATTGTACTTTTTCAAGCATGCAGTACAAAGACTAGACTCATAAGACCCTTTTTTACTAATTGGAGTCGAAAGAAATAGAAGGATAATTGGTGAGTGACAATATGATGTGATATCCATCCTTATGAACTTCGTTTTCATCTGTTCATCCTTTGACGGCTGCATCGTCTCCTTTGGCGTATAATGAAAGTACACAGGCGCGCACTAATAAAGTAATCGTGCTTTTGTGAAACTCTTCCCTAATGTGCGACTGATGAATATTTTTTCGGATGGCTCCTTCAGGCCATTTCTGATCAAAACAAACGCACCTGCACTTTTGAAATAGCATCTCCCCCTGGACCTGTAAAAATTGACTCCCTGGCTTCCTCTACGAGCCAATTATGCGCCATCTGTTCTCTTCTCGGCTCTCCGGCTCGCTCTGTTTCTGCTATTGTTTCTATAATATCAGACTGTGTAAATTGATGTTATTGGGTATAGAAAACGAGGAGTGATGGAGCACGGATTAATCGAACCCAGCAGCCGAGTCGAGCCTATTGGCCAGCAGACTGGACCGACGCTCTCAATGCCATTTGTTTAATATCCGACGGAAAAAAAAACTTCTCATATGTGATTACATGGTTTTTTTTATGCAGTTATGATTTGTTGTTGTGTTTGCTGTCCTACAGAGAAATTAGTTCAGGCAAAATCAAGCGTAATTAACAAATTTAACGCACGCCATTTCCTATTTAAAACTCAAATGCGGTCAAAATCATTAAAAATATTAATAGTGCCGACTAGTATTGACCAAAAAAAGCGTGTTAACATTAAATTTACCGAATGATTTTATTTAGGTGGGGAGATGACGGGCGATGAGGAGTACGGAGCCCGTCCTTTGGCGGGGGCCCCGTTATTCCCCGTTACAGTAGGTATTGGACTCATTACTCTCTGTCACTCGGGACAGGGAGGCAGCGCGCTGATTTAATTCCGCGATGGTTCGAGGCCCTCGGACAGCTGGATCCCCCATCCGAGCAGCCGCGCCAATAAAGCTGGGATCTATTGCGAATGTATATCATTTACAACAGCACCTGACAGACAAACAATAACTATAATCAGTCATGGGGGTGAGGTGCTCGGCACACTCGCCCCGACAGCCGCCAACCGCTGCAGCTGGACAAAGACGCATCTGTTACACCAGAATGTTCGGTGTGCGCTTAATTCGGAGAAATTATTATAGGAATATAAAGGGAGGAGTGCCGGGTGTCTTCCGGATGCCACTAGAACTGCGCCCAACAGACCCAACGGGGACTTCTGCGGATCTGGAACCGGAGGATACTCGGGGCGGCGCAGACGGGACACAATCAGACCAATATATACACGTACCGCTTTGGTTTATACGCGTCGCTTCATTTCTATAAATAAAGCATGGTGCAGTTCCTTCAACCCTCCAAGATTTTACTTCAGACCTGAAAATCGTGCAGAATTACACTATTTTTCCTTATATGAACGCACGCTGCATACAAGAGTACGTTCTATCTGTCGTATTGTATTCGCAATGGGGAGAAAGACGGGGCGATTTCAGTCCCGGGACCGCATCACTATGTAATTCAAAGGATCCCAACAGATCCACAGACAGATACTGTATGCTCCTTATGCTGCAATGGAGCAGAAGATATAGATGATCTCTGCTGGTTGGTTTACCTTAATCTAATTTAAGTTTAATAGGTCTAAGGTGAGCGAGGACATCCCTGACTGCCTCCCAAAGTCAGATCTCACAAGTGGGCATGGAGTTTACGGAGTTAGTATAACTGTACGTCCAGGAAACACGCAGCACGTGTCTGTCGATCTTAAACAACAGTACGGACTATAGTGAGAGCGGATATTAAAGTATACAAAATATCCCAGTGTTATTAAGAGAATAGCACACATTGCTGTTTAAGCAAAATTATGTAAATAATTTTGTGATTCAAGATGCACATCGCCGAGGTCGTAATCCATCGGGATTAGCCTTCGGCGTGGTGATCGTAGATCTGCGGGTCAGTCAGGCATATAACCAGAGCTCAGTGAGACGGAGATGACACATGGGTATGACGAACCATCAATGTCAATTTTTGATAGTTCCACTACTTCAGACAGAACTGGTTTGCTGTTGCAAACTTAATGTCTGGTTAGTGAAACATGTCCTGTGATTAAATCAGTGTAATGAAATATCCTGTGGAATAATGATTTGCAAAATTTTTGGCTGCCATTTATATAATATATATATATTAAATGAAACGTAGGCCTACATATGACTGTATAGGTCTATGTTAAATTATTCCTAATTGACTAAACTGGAAATAAGAATTTTGCAAATAACGCCGAAAACATTTCTAAATACATTTTATAGACCGTCATTCGAAACGTTGTGCCCTTCTGCCATCTAGTGGTAATATGATGAAAAGAATGACGCACGTTCGTGGTCTTTCGTTACCATTCAGAAGAATATTGAACAAGATTGACATGAAAAAAAAACGTTTTACAACATTCAAAATATTCACTTTAAACAACGAGACTCATCCCTTTAGGCCAAGCAACCTTCCCATTTATGAAACTTCTGTAATTTCCAGCTACTTCCTGTTCACAGACTCCCTGAGTTTTTGCTACTCGTTTGCCTTTTTAGACAGAAAGTCTCTTCCTTAATTTTCTTCTCAGCATCATCTCAGCTGAGCTATTGTGAATCTTATTTGCTTTTGTGATGTCCCTCCTCCACACCTTTCAGTTCTGTCTTCTCCATTCCAGAAGGTACAACCGCGCTTTCTCTTTCATCAGTGGTCACTTGGTGGCGCTCTACATTGCCCTCAAATACTGTATTTTTAATGTCCTCTCCTTTACACCCTCTTTCATGCAGCTCCCCTGCCTCGGGCTCCATTCCTTCCCCACTCTCTCTCCCCCCTCTTTCATCCCTTGCTTCCTCACCCTCCCTTTCCACCATCTCCTTCTCCAGCAGCTGTACCCTGGCCTCCATCTTACGAGCGCTGGACTCCAGCTCAGCCATGAGCCGAGCCAGTTTGGTCTGCAGGTTGCCTAAGCTGTTCTCCAATTTCTCCACCTTCTGCTCCATGTTCTCCTCCTCTTCCTGGTTGCCTTCTCCTGTGGCTGTGTCCTCCAACATGCCCATCTTGGTTAGGATCTGCCGGCCCTTCTCCTCCAGGAGCTGCTTGGCTGCGGGGAACTCGGCCAGCACCACCATCAGGTCCTCCTTGGACAGGCTGAACAGATCTGAGTGGCCAATGCTGCGGATGTTTGCCGTACGGCGGTTGCCAGATTTGTTTCCTACGAGAAGAAGTCATTTAGGCAACTAACATTCCAAAACATCCCTTAGAGAGAAGCAGCATAAACTAGACTCTTGGTGTATGTCTGAGGAACAGAATGCCAAGTATTCTCCAGAAAAACATGCTTTACCTTTGATATTGAGAATGCTGATTTCTCCGAAGAAGTTCCCATCGCTTAGCACAGCGAACTGCGTGATGCCGTCATCAGCCACCACAGCTAGCTTGCCCTCCTTGATGATGTACATCTCATGGCCCACGTCCCCCTTCTTGCAGACATACTCCCCAGGGCTGTACACCTATACCGTGAGATGGGAGCAGTAACGTTCTCAGGGAGCTATAAGCACAGTCACGCTGACAGCCCTAGTTACCTGCTACCTGACAGCCCTAGTTAGCTGAGAGCATGTAGCATGATGCTAGGAAGCTAGTTAAGATATGGATGAGGTACACTGATACTGGAATGGTATGGTCTGTTGGACGCTTTGTTGAGCCTAACATTGACAGTAGGTCTCCAACAATCACCCCCCCCCCCCCCTTCACAAAGCTGTGGCTTGGCTTTACCTGGGGCGTGAGCTTCAGAACCAGCTCCTCCAGAAGACTGGTCTCGCAGTTCTGGAAGATGGTGACTTTGGAGAGAGTGGGCAGGTGCACACTGACGGCGATTGCCGTGCGCAGACGGCCGGGCAGCTGTTGCAGGATCTCATTTTCCCGCGTGATCTTCTTGTTGATGTGGAGGTGCTGATACCAGTTGTTGACGCGGCTGTGTAGCTCTCTGTCAATGCGCCGGCTCCGCAGGTAGCTCTTGACCAGCTCGTGGTTGGGGAAGAAGACGTTGTCTTGGTTCCGCAAATTGACGATCACGCTTCCCACGTTGCCCACCACTGAGGCGAACACCAGCACGGCGATGAGCAGGTCAGCGATCATGAACAGGTACTCCTCTTCGCGCTGGGGGTCCGGCGTGTCCCCCACCGTGGTGAGGGTCAGGGTGGAGAACCAGAAACTGTAGAAGTACTGCCTACGCTCGGACGCAAAATCGGGGTCGGAGATGTTGGGATACACCCAGGGGTCTGAGCCGAAGCCAATGTAGTCGGATAGGGCAAAGTAGAGGCAGGAGTTCCAGTGGATGAGTACAAAAATGTACAGCATGAGTTTGGAGATGCGGAAGATGTTGGGGTAGGAGGTGCGGGTCTCCATGCGATCGAAGGCCTCCGACAGCCTGGGCGAGCGCAGAAAGCGATTGACCCGCACCAGTGGACAGTGGATGCCCAGTCGGAAATACAGCAGGTCAGTGGGCAGGATTGATAAGACGTCCCACAGGAAGTGTGAGGAGTGCAGGTAGCGCTTCTTCAAGTGCGCTAGGTCACGCACCAGGATGCCCTGCTCCAGGTACCCTGCAGGGGGCGATGTCAGCATGGTTACAGCAGCTCTATGGGTGTGTGCATGCTACTACCTAAACTCCACATCCTCTGATTTGTATGAGTGTATGAGCCTCCTTATAAAGCAATATAACACAACTTAATGGGCACCTTCCAGTGGGGGGACCCACCTATTATTGTAATATGTAATTTTTTTATAATGAAACAATTAAATAAATAATCAGTACACCTAATAATGATAATAATACAGTAATAATAATATAAATAATAATGCACCTTAATAAACCACCATAAACCGTGATTTGAAGTCATTATTTCTTGCATCACGTAAACTTTTGACTTTGATACCCCGATGCGAGAATAATATGAGCTTGAGATTGCTAACAGAATGTAATTTCTATATTGAATTTACAGTGAAAATGAAATTAGCGATCCTTAGAAGGCGGCAGCCTAGGCAATTGGTCGCAGATGCACTTGGATGTCTTTGAATATCAATTAATTTTCCAGTTATTGAAGTGACTAACAGTCAGATAAGCGACAGCAGCAGCCTCCACACATTTGTGCCACTATCTGACAGATTTGTGCACTAGTCTGAAGATCAGGATGACTGATAAGGTGCCTTGCGCCTTGGCTTCTGCACAGACTCAATCAGGTCTGCCTTCTGCCCTATGCGGAAAGCTACGGAATGTGACCTTACCTGTATGGAACTTGACTATAATATCAACCATGTAGAGGAGGTCCGATATGTAGTCAATGGTAAGCCACACCGCCAGGTAGTTATTTTCAATGTCATAGAAACATGTCCTGCATGACACCGTCAAGAAGGCATTAGTTCATGCAAAACCTGTTGTGAAGTTTGACTGAGGCTGTATTACATAAGTCTCTGTACCAGAGCCTATGTGCATGTGAAGACCTCTGTTCAGTGTGCAATCAAACCTGCAGATGATGATCACCCAATTGTAGAGCACAGGAAACACCATGATCTGAAGCCATATGTAATAAAACTCTTCTGAAGGGTCAACTGTCCACTCTTTCCAGCTGCACACACATGGGCAAAGAGAATTAATGGAAGTGGTACTGGTCTATCATAGCAGTATGTTTTTTGTTTTGCTGCTTCTTGTCTGTTTAACTAAGAGGGCCTGTTTGACCAGGGGAAGTCAGAGAGAGGGGGGCTTACACACAAAGCACTTTTCACATGTCAGATCACCAGAGAGTACTCAGAATAACAAGCAGTCCTGTGTCTTTACGGTGAACTAGATTAATGTCACAAGATAGAGGTCGGTATGATGCACTCATTTCATCATTACTCACTTCAGCTTGTTTTTGACCTCGAACAGATTTTTCCCATTCTTTCCTTCCCCTTTCTCGTCCACCGCCTTCTGCATGACCTGCCTCCGCAGTAACCCTCTCCAGCGACTCATCCCCCTTTCAAAGGCCCTTGGCTGTGCAACAAGGTGACCTCAGCCCCAACGCCGTGCAACAGGAGCCCACGACTGCGCCCACCACTGAGATCTTTGCTGAGAACACCAGCCTGGGGTGCCTTGCCTGGGCAATGATGATGCCAGATGTTTGGTCACATGCCTCCATCTCTATGACGACAGCAGCACTCACCTATAGTCCCGGAGAGCATTGTTTCCATAGTGCCACAGACAGGTGCATGCCCCAAGGAATGAGTCCCCCAAATAATTGCCTTTGTTAGCCCTGTCTAGGTACTGTATAATTCCAGCGAAAAGGAACTAGAAGGGAACATTTTATTGTGTTTTCAGTTTCAGCATGACCTATAGAATATAGATAAAAAAATACATACAAACAATACATTCATGTTCCAAGTGTAAATTTTATTCAGATCCACAATAAAAGATTTACGAATAGAATAAATAGAAATATATACCATGTAATATGTGCCAATTTTGGAGGGAAACCTAAAACAACTTTTTCCTTTTCCTTATTCATTACACATGTTTCTGTTTGTATGTAATGTAGCCAACATGTTTTCACAGTATTATTAATGGGTAGGAAAAACAGCCGAGCGACTCTCGGGACGTTTTTTCCGAAGGCGGGTCCACGCTCCCCGAAGACGTCGCCGCGACCCGGGGCCGCGCTTGCCGATGACGTCAGCACGCCGCTGCGTGAGGGTGTGTGCGCGGAGTCCGAGTAAGATGGCCGCTGGTTACTAGAGTGATCTTGGGTTCGGGGGGGGAAAAAAAAATAATACGTTGGGGCGGCTTCGAGAAGCATAGGCGGGGAGCGGCGGGCGTGTGCGGACACCTGGCCCGTGTGTGGGGGCCGCGGCGCTCTGCTCTGCCTTTCGGAACCGGGGCCGCCCGAATGAGCGCCTTGGAATGAGAATCAGCGTCTCCCAGCGAGCGCGGCGACGGAACATTGCGCGGATCTGCCAGGTGAGTAACGGGCCGGCGCCCCCGGACCCCCCCCGGACCGCGGCTTATTCACCCCCCGCGACGGGCAGGAGCCCGGCCCGTAGCCCTCAGCCCCGGCGGAGGGCAGCGTCCCGCGGCCGCGTCCTGTCATTAACAGCCCCGGTGAAGGTTAGTTAGCTGGTTAGACCGTAGCTAGTTATACGGCTGGATGCTGGTTACGCGCTTCCCGGGCGCCGCTCGCGTGCCTGACAGGTGTTGGCGGGACGTTAGGTAGGTGCCGGATAAACGCCGCTTGGATCCCAGGGGAATGCCGGATAGACGCTGGATGGACGGCGGCTATGCGTAGGTTAGATGCTCTGACGCGGGTCTGTAATGAGTGACCCGAGCTTGCCACCGAGCCGAAGGAGGGGCCCGGGGCTCGGACCCTGTTTGGTGGGGCTGCTCCTTTCCCCTGTGTCCGCTCAGACTCCGGGTAACTGATCTTCCCGGACCGAGCGTCTGCCGGCGTCTCTGTTTGCTGTTTACGTCTCAGTCCGGGCTGTTGGTGCAACAGTGAGATGGCAGTCATGTAGTGTGACCTTATAAAACGGGAAAAGGCCAGACTGACCTGAGGGCAGCTGTCACACATCCGCCCACCTGTGCCACCCCGATAATGGCTGCTTGCTGTCCTGTGTCGTGCTGTGCTGACTGTGCCGTCCTGGCCGCAGTCTCCCCCAGTACCTTCACCCTCAGTGTCTTTTCTTTACTGAAGTAAAAATGCATTTTATTCCATTAAAGTATTTTTAAGTATGTGATACAAGAAAGACCTACATGAGATTTCTTTTATTGACCATTCCCCAGTCTATGCATTTTGGGGAAATTGGTTTCCAGATATTATATGTTGAAATTAATGCATGCCGTTAAAACATCCCTTAAGACATAAAATTGGAACCAAGAACATGATAAGGAAAGAGAATTTATGGTGGCATTAATATTTAAACCAAGTCAGGCTTTTGCGTTTTGTGGTGGTTCAAAGTCTTGCTGCCCTTAGAAAGTATTTCACAAAAAAAGTCTAATAGCCTTAGCTGGTAAAACATTAAGTCAAATAGGCTGTGTTATGATCTGTCTTAGCAGTTGTGTGCAGAGGTGTGATACGCCTGGTGTATGTCAGCGTGAGTGCCTCGTGTCTGTGTGTATTTGTGTGAAATGCAGTTGTACAATCTTCAGTAGTGTGAGCCCAATGCGGTGTAATTCATGGCAGTGAGGATCCCGCGCCGTGCTCATGCCAGTTATACCTGTCTGCTAGGCGTGTGAATGTACATGGGCCCCGTCTTTCAGCAGCCGTGGGCTGTGACCAAAGTCCATGGGCTTTTAATCTGATCCTCCTGTGGACATGACACGGTAACATGAGCGTCGAGGGTAATGAGGAAGGCGCTCCTCTGTCAAATAATTAACCAGGATTTAATGGCACACCATGTCAGAAACTGCCAGCGTAAACATTTTATAAGCTTGTGAGTTTGTTGTTAGTAGTACTAGTGCCCCCTACTGGTGCTTGTTGAAGGACGCCGCTGTGCTTCTGAGCCTTCGTGCCTCTGAGCCTTCGTGCCTCTGTTGCCCAGCCCACAGGGGTGGAGCACCTGAAACTGACAGTTGTGGACGGGCCTGGCGTGTGTGGAGCGTTCTTTTTTTTTCCCTCCCCTGAATGACATTTAATTAGCGCCTAGCATTCCTGTGTCATTCACCGGCCTGCTGACTTTGGCTTCCTTCATGTGAGGCTGTCGGCACAGTGGCTGCGCGCCTGTCACTCTTAGGTATGGATGTGGAGGACAGGAGACCTGCGATTTATGTCTGCCCGCGCCGTCATATTAAATGCCTGCCATATTGGTTCTTCCTGTTGGGGGCAGCAGATTCCAAATGTCCGCAAAGTGAATAACACAGGGCTTATATGCGTTTCTGTGCAGGGGCTGAAATGAGCTCTAGGCCAGTGTTTCAAAACCCAGTCCTCAGGGACCTCCCAGCTCCCGGCCAATCAAGAGCGCCGAATACCTGGTACAGGTGCGCTGGGAGGGAGCAAAACATGGACTGTCTGGGGTTCCTTGAGGTCTGGGCTGAGAAACGGTGCTCTAGGCTCCAGGCTTAGCACTGGGAATTAACTTGGTGGTGGGCGGTATGCTAATGTGATGATGTAATGTATAAATCACCACAAGGGTGACGTGATCATGCTGCTGCTGGCCGGCCCAACACTAGCTCTGTCGAGGCCATCAGGAAACATGTCCTTTAGGTTAAAGTGTGTCACTGAAAGAACCTCGTGCCAAGGGGTTCGATGGATGAGTCCATGATGCCCTCTTCTGTTTCCTGTTGGCTTTTTGTCTAACATCGTATCCAGTTTGTGTGACATTGAGTAGTGTTTGCTTTCTAATAAAGGGCGAAATGTTAACATTGAGGTTTTTGTGGAAGGTGGCCCTCGTGGGGGCTGGACTCAGAAGCACGTCGGCCCCAGCGCTGGAGAGGGTAGGCTTAAAGTAGAAACTGCTGAAGTCTCCTTCATCTCCTCATTGCGGACGGTCGGCTTTTCTCTCATCGCTGCCCTTTAGGTGTGCAGCTAAGGAAGGGATTCCCAGCCTGTGTGACAGATTGTCGTTGTAGCGGGGGCACGAGGAGACGGGGCCCAGTGTCCTGGGGCATTCTGGGTAGAGAGGGTAAGAATGAATGCGGAGACGAGGATTGCTTCAAATTGCGTTTGGTTGTGAGAGCAGGGATGACGGTAGGTGTGCCGTGTGTGTACCCGTCAGCATGAATCATCTGACTTGGGATTCGTGGGCGTTGTTTTGGAGTGGACCGTAAGACGAGTAGAGCCGAGGAGGCCGGGCCGTCGTGGGCGGTTATGAGCCTGACATGCGATGCTCTTGGCTCTATATTCCACACCCCCAGCGCCTCGGAGCCTTTGCTATGCGTTACGCAACACTGGGTGCTATTTTCTTTCTGCCTGAATGGTTATATCGAAGTCATGTTTGACATAATTGCATGTTATGAATGCATATTTGCATATTTTTGCATTTTAAAGTGTTTTAAACAGAACAGAGTACTTATCGCATACATTTCATTTATGATTGGTTTCAACATTGTTCGTTTTGTGTGGGAGATTATGTTGGTTACGCTGCACTAATGCACTACTGCAGTGTAAGGTACAGTGTATACACTCATATTGGAGTTATGTTACTGTTAATCCAGTGTATTCACTCATACAGGAGTTACCTTGCTGGTAATCCAGTGTGGACTGTAACTCATAGTGAAGTTACATTACTGTTAATCCAGTGTATACATGCACATTGGACATACAGTACTGTTAATGCAATGTAATTAGTTGTAACACCAGCATGGTACCATTTGTGCTGTGCCCAGGAGTTTTCCAGCAAACTGATAGGCACAGCCCCCCTTCTCAGTTTCTGATTCTGACCGGGTGGGTCCTCCCTTGGCAGGGCCGTGGGCTCGCAGGCTGGGTATGGAGTGGTGTCGGCTCCAGACTGGATGACAGGGAGCCCCCAGAGAGCTGACGACTGGCCGCTTTCACTGGGACGCCCAGCCAAGGGAGAGTGATCGCTGGGGGAGAAAGGGTGACGGAGCACCTCCGCATCCAGCCTCCTGCCTGACGTCCCCTGACATTGTCTCTCCCGTCGGCCACCTCATAGGCTGCCTCTTGGGTTCCCCATCTTTCTTCGCCCCCCTCCCCTTTCCCCTCCCCTCCCTGTCCGAACCCCACCCACCCCCCCACAGCCACCCCATCCCTTCTCTCACCCATCCTCGTGCCCTTCTACTTTTGTCTGACCTGCGACCTTTCACCCGTGCGGAGGTCGGCATGAGCTGGCTGAGCCGTTTGAACCCTCGGCCCCCTGGTGGCAGGAGTAGTCAGAAGATGGCAGCTCCTGCTCCGCTCACGGCTGACCCCGAGACCTGCCTCATGGTGTTCGAGAACCACTGGAGACAGGTGAGGAACCATGCGCGCATGCATACAGGTAGGGGAATGCCCTGGGTCAGAGGTCAAAGGGCACTGCTTCCTATTCTGATGGCTGGGTTTGCTCGGTCCCTCAGGTGTCCTGGGTGTTGGATCAATGTGGCGACCCAGGATTGGCAGGGGTGGACGACCTGACCGCAGTGCGGAACCACACTGACCAAATGTTGTGTCTGCTGGCGGAGGAGAGGCCGGGAGTTGGAAGTGATGGGGGCGCCGAGTGCATGGGCCCCATCCTGGAGCTGGTGGTGACCCAGGACATCCTGGAACGGCTGGTGCAGTGGTATCTGCGGCGCGGCCTCGACGTTGACAGCCAGGGGGCGCTGTTGAAGCTGTTTGAGATGCTGATCAGCCGCTCCCAGCAGCCCCTGCTCCAGCACAGGGCGGTCTTGCACCCTCTGCTCAGTCTGCTGGGAGTCTGTGCCAACCCCCCTGCCGGGTGCCCCCCCGTACTCGAAGGCAGTCTGGTGCTGCTGCTTCACCAGGTGTGTGTGTGCTTGGCTCGCCAGCCCCCCCTGCTGGAGCTGCTCTTCCAGACCGCTGCCCCGCAGGGCGCCACCAACCTGCTCATCTTCTCCTTGCTGGTGCCCTTCATCCACCGAGAAGGGCCCCTGGGCCAGCAGGCGCGCGACGCCCTGCTGCTTGTCATGGCCTCCTCCGCCGGGAGCCACGCGGTGGCTCGCTACATCGCAGAAAACTCCTATTTCTGTCCGGTGAGTGTTTCTCCGCGTGCTTTATTTATCTATTTATTTTTTGTCCCTGCGAACACGCGTTCCCAACCTCCGACGGCTGAAAAACAGATCGCGTCAGAGCATCCCCCGTATGAATAAACGTCCCCTCGTTTCCAAAAAAAGAAGCTCGAAAGGCGAGAAGTTTTTGTTCTTCGGGTGTGATGTGCAGTGTCCCCACTATGGCAGGTAAACAGGCGCATTTAGCCATGAGAGAGTGCCCCCCTGTGGCCGCGAGAAGTCAGCCACGTCTTTTTATTTTGCCAGGAAAACATGGTTGGTGAATTCAGGCTCTTTCAGTCTCACTCACTCTGTCGGGCTGCGATTCTGGGAGACGTCGTTGCGCTTGTGGGCTTTGCCTAGTCATACTGAGCCTCCATCTGACCGTCCGTCAGCCTGCCTGGAGGCTTTAGCCGCACGCTGCCGTACTTGCCCCTGACATAAGAGCCCGTGTCCTTGTTGTCAGGGCTCTGAACTGCACACACGCGCTCCTGCTGTGATGTCAGACAGCATCCTGCACCTGTTCACCCAGACCTCCCTACCTCCCTGAGTGGTTATCAGGGTGTCCGTTTCCTGTGATGCTTAGGGTCCGTGTAATGGAATGCCATTGCTCTGCTGACCTCTGCTGACCTCTGACCCCCATGCAGGTGCTGGCCACAGGCCTGAGCGCTCTGTACTCGTCCCTGCCGCGGAAGATCGAGGTGCGTGGCGACGACTGGCACGCATTGCGGAGGGAGGACTGGGTGGGCGTCTCCTCGCTGGTCCTCTTCATGAATTCGCTGGAGTTCTGCAACGCCGTGGTGCAGGTGGCACACCCACTGGTGCGAGGACAGCTGCTCGACTATGTTCACAACGGCTTTCTGGTCCCGGTGATGGGACCCGCCCTGCACAAGGTGACACGGGACAACGCGATGCTGCCGTTCTGTGTGTGTCTCTGTGACAGCGTAAGCCAGGGCTCTCAGACTCCAGTCCCGGAGGGCCGGTGCCCTGTGTAGTTTAGTTCTTTCCCTGTTCCACCACAAATGACTGAGCTGAAGAGCTGTGTGGTAATTAGCACAAGGAGCTGTGAGGAGTTGAATCAGGTGTGCTAAACGAGGGTAAACCCAAAAATGTGCAGGGCTCCGGCCCTCCAGGACTGGAGTTTGACACCCCTGCTGTAAGCGGACCTGGCCTGTACAGACGTTAAGCATGACTGTATGACCATGATGCTGTATGACAGTCTGACCATTGCAGCACGAGGCTCGTGACAGAGAAGTCTTAGACAGTCAAAGGAAATGTTTTTGGCTATTTAGCTGTGTAGTAAGTACATAGAGAGTTTTGTTCTCCAGAAAGTCACTGGTCTCTTGCTGGATACTTACTTAGTCACTATTATTCTTGTCGGAACGCTGCTTCAGTTCACAAACCTCTCCTCAGGGACACCTCAGCCATTCCAGGGTCTATTCATTTCAACACCTGCTCAATTAATCGTGAAGTGAAGTTTGCAGTTTTGTCATATACGTTATTATGCATGTACAACACATAGTGAAACGTAACCCTGTAACATTCCCCAGACTGTGTGTAGATGAAATAAGATGGATAAAAATAAATTTGGGATGCAACACTGAAACTAAATATCTAACAAATAAATAGCAGCACTTATAAATAACTGTAATAGCAGTATGAAATGTTTTTTGAGGTTTTGAAATGGCTTAGCTGACACTCTTTTAACTGTACTGTTGGTGAGACTTTAACAGACACAAACTCCTATGAATCAGTGAGTCTGAGCACGTAAAAGGCAGCTGTGTGGTCTAAGTGTCTTCAGCAGCCTGTGCTTGTCTCTGCAGTCCTCGGTGGAGGAGATGATCGCCAGCACGGCGTACCTGGACCTCTTCCTGCGCAGTGTCACGGAGACCGCCCTGCTCAAGACCTTCCTGCGCTTCCTGCTGCTACATCGCTACGACAACGACGCCATCCTGGACACGCTGCTTATGCGCATCAACAGCAACTCTCGGGTGAGGGGGGGTACCTGGAAATAGAAAACGAATTGAGATTTGATTGAAAA
>JAODKL010000001.1:41164746-41179687 GCA_026780765.1 Petrocephalus schoutedeni | reverse complement strand
AGTCAGTTTTAAAAAAATATATATTTTTGGTATTTTTAAGCATGTGATTGATGTGTAGGACTCAAAGGGATGTGCGAGGCCAACTGCACATGTGGTGGGAAGCTAGGAGTGGGAAGTGTAGCAGTTTGGCGTGTTTAGGAAGCCGGTGCTGAACATGATAGTGAGGACTGAGGCGGCCCGGCCTGCAGCAGACTCGTGAGGACTGAGGCGGCCCGGCCTGCAGCAGACTCGTGAGGACTGAGGCGGCCCGGCCTGCAGCAGACTCGTGAGGACTGAGGCGGTCCCCCAGGCAGACTCGTGAGGGCTGAGCAGGTCCCCCAGGCAGACTCGTGAGGACTGAGGAGGCCTGGCCTGTGGCAGGCTCATGTCAGGGCACATGCTACGGTTTCATTTCACTTGTATAATATGAATATATGTATAATTATCGCAGTTCTTTAGTGTAAGATATCTATGGAGTGATGTCCACTAAGTAGAAAAGTGGCTGTGAATATTTAGGGTGAAACAGCCTTGTTCTGGATAGGCTAGACTTTGTACTGACCGGACCGTGACCGCACAGCGGGACTGGATGTATGAAACTCTGTACAGACCGAACCATAACTGCAGAACAGGGCTGGATGTACGAGACTATACAGACCGGACTGTAACTGCAAAACAGGGCTGGATGTACGAGACTCTGTACAGACCAGACCGTAATCGAAGAAGAGGGCTGGATGTACGAGACTCTGTGCTGACTGGATGGCAACCGCACAGTGGGTCCCTGCTGCTTTAAGATTTGGTGAGTGTGTGTGTTCACAATGCCACCACTGCAAGCAGGAGCTGAAAGATCAGACCTCAGGTCTGCTGTTTGAGGTTCTCCTGCGGCCGGCTGCTCCAGAATATGTGTGTGAGAGAGAGTGTGGCTTCATGTTGTTATTATTATTATTATTTTTTTTTTTGTTCTGATGTGTCATTCTCTTTTATTTGAAGTTGAGGTGAGTCGTTCTCTGGACTCCCCTGAAATCTATGCAACGGTTAGTTTTGTTTCTCCACCTGTGCTGAAGTGTCGGACGGTCGTGGATCCTGTACATATGGTGTAAAGATGCAGCTCTGAGAGCGGTCCGGATGGAGCTGAACCGAAGGGACTGAATGAAACACGTGGAAAATGAGGAATGTTGTTGGAAATATTTTTATATATTTAAAAAAAAAAAAAAAACAGGACAAAAACTTGTGGGAAAGCTGTAATAAAAAGGGAATGTTTTTATTAATTTATAAATGTCTGACTTAGCAATATGCCTTCTGTCCTGGTGTCCTTGCTGTCGGCCTCCTCTTTCTCCCCACGCGGAATCACACCTGCGTCAACTGAAGGTCACACTCGTTCCACTTCACTTTCTCTCTCTTTTTTTCTTTTTTACTGGGAGCTATGAGGAGCTTCAGAATGCTGCCTTGCTAATTACCATTGGTAGTTTGAAATGGGCTGTGTTTAACCCTTTTCCCATGATAATTTCCCCATGTGAAATTTGCCTACCGTTTAATGATACTCTGGGGTCAGATTGACCCCAAACACGGGATAGGGGTTAAGCATGCAAATGCTTTTCCCGAAGCCACCTGTGATGGCGGAAGACATGCAGTAGGGGGCGTTGTTGTCATTCTTTGATTCACAAGCCCACTTACGACAGAATGAGTTTGGTGGATGTGTATTTGGGAATAGGTATACAAAGCTAGTTTATCGAAGGTGCCAAGAATTCTGGGAATTTGTAAGGCGAGGGGGGAGAAGTGCGGTTCAGCTTAGAGCAGCTTTCCCAGCTCCTGGGAGACTGACCTGTTTTCACGTGTGTGAGTGGGAGGAGGATGCTCTCAGTGAGCCCAGAGGTTCTGCTTAAAGCTGTGGGTGGTTAAAAAAAACACTGGGATTCAGTCACCATAGCAACCTGGTCTCGTCCAAATGAAAGACGTGCCATTCTCCTCCAGTTTGCACGTTTCAGTTATTTCAAAACAAAGTGCAAGGAAATGCAGTTTCTGGCTGACAGTTGGCGATAACTGAGTGAGCCTGTCGTTCATTCCGAATCTTTTCAGTGGTAGTGTGGATCGTGCCGGGACAGGAGTGATAAAATGCTCCTGCGTGGACATTACTCCTCAGCAAATCCGATGTTCAGAGCAGGAAGGCTTTTGTGTGGTCTGCTGTGAGGAGTGTGGGGTAGGTGGCAATGATGAAGATCCTGGCAAATGGGACGGAGTCGGATAACTGACTGGGGTGGCTGACTGTCACTCACCAGAGGTGGGAAGTTCAGGTTCAGAAAGTAATAATAATAATACATTTTATTTATATAGTGCTTTTCAAGATCCTCATGATGCTTATACAGAATAAAGTAAATCGGTAAAAACATTATTGATCAGGAAAGTTATATGCTTGAGCAAACGGAAAGGTTTTCAGCTTGATTTTGAAATCAGAGACTGATTGATTGATAAATGGCAGTGGGGAGGGAGCTCCAAAGTCTGGGAGGTGAACAGGAACATGTGTGACTACCATAGCCATGGGGTTTGGAAGATGGGGTGAGGAGAGAGCCAGCACAGGGGGATGTGAGACTGCGGGGGGGCGAAGCAGCTCAGAAAGATATGATGGGGCTTGGTTAAGAGCTTTTGATGTTAGAAGAAGTATTTTAAAGTGGATGCGTTCTTTTATAGGGAGCCAGTGAAGATTCTGAAGTATGTCCTGGAAGGAGTGTACGTGAGTCAGGAGGCGTGAGTATGGAGGTTATGGAGAGATTTACCAGTAATACCAGCATGTAGTGATTTGCGGTAGTACAGACAGCTAGAGATAAGAGCGTGAATGAGGGACTTGCCAACAGTTAGAAGAGCAGGGTCTAAGCCGGACGATCCTGTGAAGATGGCCGTTTTTAATATGGAACGTATGTGGTGCATCCGATGAGATGGTTGGGCCAAAGGTAACACCAAGGTTGCGAACCAGAGGAGAAGGGGAGGTGGTAAGTGTGGATTTTGACCCAATGACAATTAATTCCATCTTATTTAAGCTTTGACATATGAAGGGATTCTTTGCTCTGTCTTCCTAGGGCTGCCTCCTCATTATGCTCTGGCAGGCACACTGGCGTAAGGGGCAGCTTTGGCAGGTGCCTAATGCCTCTGTGCCCCTAGCAGTCATATTCACACTAATTTATCTCCTGCGCTCGTCTATGCAGTGAATATTGTGCCCGAAGTGCCTGTAAAAGCCAGTATTCCTACAGCATGCCTTCGTCCCACCTGCCAACGCTGATGCCGGGGGTCTAAGCGCCACCCTCCAACTTGTGAATGAGTTGGCTTGCCGGCGTCATGGCAACTGCAGAAATGTTAACGAGATATGGTGGTGGGGGGAGGGGTGGGAAGGGTGGCAGAAGGGGAATAGCCTGGAGCAGGGTGCAGCTGGCGTGGGACGTCTGAGCACAGGTAAGGGCACAGCCTTATCAGGCACGTACCTGTAGATATCTGTATATACTGTGCTCACAAAGTCGTGGGACGCTTGCAAAATTCAATAAACATATCACAGATTTATTGTTTTTATAACAAAAATCTTTACTTATTTCTTTCCAAAAAAATTGATATTGCATTAGAAAAAAACTGGACGTTTTCAAGTAAAACATTCAAGTAGTAATGAATTGAAACCCAAATTATAGTTCTAAAATAGCTGCTCTGAGTTCACTGACAACCAGTCTCACTGGGTACTTTTTAATTAGTAACACCTTTGCGATAACCGCAGACATTTGTGTTTAGTATCCCTTTGGAAGCCAGAGACTACAACTGCATTTAACAGCAAAACGCTAAGAACAGACCCAGATGAGTCTGGCAAAAAAAAATGTCTGTGTGGAAAATACGTTCAGATATTTTTTATGAAGCAGTAAATTTGCCACATTATTATAGAATTTAGCAAACATGCCGAGACTTTGTTTGAGCACTGTACTTGCAGATGCCTGTAGATGTCCATACAGGTAGATTGCAGTGAATTTGAATCTAAGCACGGGTTTAAGGTGCTGGGAAATGGAATAAGCAGCTGGAATTGGTGGAAATCAATGATGTATTTTATGCATTGTCAAATTTTATGCTGGCCGTCGGCATAAACCAGATCTTATTTAAAAAAATTGAAGCTGTATGCAGCTGAAATTTGTCAGGCCAAATTCCCTGCCTGCTGAGTAGAGTCACATGAGACCTCACGATGCATTATAAACAAGCCTCCTCATGCAAAATGCAATAGTAATATGAGTGTGGATGTGTTATGTGATCTCGGTGGGCATGCCACTTTTTAAACTCTGTTGAATGGCTCAGTTGGTTTATGTTTGTTTAATTGGTACGTCCAAATTATTGTTGTGTCCCCAACTAGCTACTGAAGCTGTCTTATCGACTGCTCTTGCGTGACATCGCAGAGCGGACGAGCCTTAACCTGAGGCTGTCCTTCCGAGTTTCGCTCCTGTCCACTAAACTGAAGATTTTGGTGTATGACAAGGGGGCTCTTATGAGAAAACCGGGGACTTCAGGTGCTGAGGTGAGGTTTCAGTTCAGCATTTCTGGCACCGACATCCTCTGTCTCTGTCCTAAGTTTAAGGGTTCACACTTCCTGCAGTTTAACTTTCCAAATGGAAGGAGGTTTCACAAGCAGGTTTTAGTACCGTAGACCGAAGATGAGGAAGAAGGCGCCAGCTGCGATGAGACAGATTCATTCAGAGTCCGTCTCAGTCCGGCTGACAGAAGCTCAGATTACCCTAATTAGTAATGCATCTTCATTTGGAGTTTTGTCCTCCTTTTGTCCTCCTAGGAAGCTCAATTTGCCCCCCCATGACTGTTCATAGGGAAGGATGAAGACACAGTCTGCGCCAGGACACCCCCACGGTGACCCCCTCTCTCCCCTGCCCAGCTGGGCCGCCCTAGAGAGGACTGAGTGGGAACTGAGGCATCTGCGTGAACACCAGGCCAGCCAAATGCAGGTTCTGGCCCAGAGTCTAGAGAGGGCCATCCTGGGGGCACGGAGGGAGGAGAGCCGCCTGGTGGAGCGAGTGGAACAGGACAGCCGGGACATCCGGTGCCACCTGGAGAACCTGCAGAGAGCGAATGCCGCGGCAGTCCGCGAGGCCCGAATGCTGATCAGCCGGAGGCTCCAGCAGCTCGCCCAGCTACGGCAGCAGATTCAGAAGAAGCCCAAGCAAGACCAGCTGTTACAGAGAGCCTTGCAGCTCCTGCAGCCCTGGGAGATCACCCTCTCCCTGAAGAGTGCAAGCCTCTGGCCCCGGTCTCAGCCCGGCCGCGTCACTTTCGGAGAGGTGCAGGTTCAGGATCTGAGCGTCAGCTTTGCAGTGGAGACCAACGAGATGCAGGGACCACAGGTGTCGCCCAACTCTGAGAGAGAACCTGCAAGCAGAAGTCCCCGGGGTATGAGGAAGACATTTCTATCCTCCGCGGCAGGAGAAGATCTTCACTTCCCAAGATCACGGTGTCGGCCTCTGCTCGAGGACACAGTGGATGGGACTTTATCCCAGGAGGGACCATCACCTCTGGGGTTACATACCCAGGGAATGTGCAAGTTCCAGGCAGTCCCCTCTGCTCCTGGCAGTGGGGAGTCGGAAGGTGTGGACAGGAATGGGGACGAGACCCAACGTGCCGCGGGGGGCTTGAGAAATGAAGGAATCCAAGTCCTGTTTACAAGCTGCCACTCATCCAGCGGCCGTAAAGGGAGATGCTACTGCTCTGCAGGACCTTCTAAGTACATTCCCGCAACAGCGGCATTCCCCAGGATCCCCCATCGACATCCCCTGGTTACCCAGAGCTGCATGGATCTAAACCCCAGAGGGTGCCGCTGCTTCTGCTTGAATAATCAGCCATTTAAGAAGTCCAAGGGCATGGTGAAGACCCCTTCCCCAGCTAATAGCCCTTCATCCAACTCCCCCTGGGATTCTAAATGCTCCCCGAACAAGAGACCTCACCTTTCCAGATCCATGCTGGAATTGTCCCCAAGAAGCCTGTCCTCATCTACAGAAGTCAGGCACAGACTCTCCAGTGCTGTTCATCACTGGTTCTCTCTGGCTTCCCCGACTCTGAAGCAGACCCACAGGATCCAGGGGGGTGGTGTTGACTTGCTTAGAGACCCTCATGGAGTTAAACAGGCATGCCGGCCTCTTTTTATGCCTGTCTTAGGGCATGGTGGGACAGCAGAGCCAGCTGAGATAGAAGACAGCAGACACAGCTGCACTCCAGAGACTGGGCGTCTGCTCAGGCGGTTTGGGAAACAGGGTTCCGGCCGGGCTGACTTCAGCTTACCCACCGGAGTCCATGCCACGGCCCAGGGGAAGCTGTTTGTGGTGGACTGTGGTAACGCCCGTGTGCAGATCATGGATTCCCGGGGCCTCGTCCTCCAGCAAGTGTTTTCCTCGCACGCCGAGGGCTCATCTGGCCGTCGCTATGACTATGTCGACGTGGCTGTGAGTGCCAAGGGGCTGATCGCCTTGAGCTGTGCTTCCCCGAGGGCCCTGCTGATATTCAATCGTCATGGACGCCACCTCCAGACCTTCGGAGGAACTGGTTTGGGGGTTAAAGGTGAGCTGGAGGCACCTCAGGGAGTGACGGTCTCTCGTCTGGACCAGTTCCTCGTGGCTGACATCCGCCGCGGCTCGCTGATCGTCCTGAAGCTTGAGCACACAACGGGTGCGGTCTTGGAGAGCATAGAGATTCAGGGCTTCCACCGGCCCTGCATGGTGTCTGCTAACCTGACCACTGGTTTGGTGGCTGTCTCTGAGAGGGGGTGCCAGAAGAGCCCAGGGCCATGCGTCAAGGTGCTGGGGTCTGGCTGGACTGTCATCCGGACGGTAGGGGTGTGCAGCTACATGGGGGCCGTCCTTTCTTACCCCTGGGGCGTCTGCATCGACGACGACGGAAATGTGCTGGTGGCGGACTGGGGCCAGCAGTACCGGGTGGTGCTGTACTCTGCTCAGGGTGTGAGCCAGATTCTGGTGAGCCAGGGCCTGAAGAACCCGAGGGGCTTGGCCCTGTTGCCAGAGCGCCACCTAGTGGTGTCAGATAGCATGCATCACTGCATCAAGGTGTTCCAGTACAAATGAGGATGGTGATGTTTGGAGACAGAAATGGGTGCTGGGATGAGAATCTGAGCAGATCTGATATGGATCACACCATTCTTCTCTGCTCCAATTCCAGGGACTTTCTCAAGAAGCTTTTCTGCTGTGCAGTGTGTGTTGAAACTGACAAGACAGTCACTGAGAAAATATGGTGTTTCTTAAAAAAAAAAAAACTTAATATGCTTTCATTTTAATTGGGTATTTTCTTAGTTAATGTGTTGGTTAGGTGCACTAATGTGTGCAACATTTCTAGAGTGCTGTTAATGAAGGATTAACAGGGATGATTATCCTCAGCGATTCACTGGCTCTGTGCGTCTTGTAGATAGTGATGTTTTCTTTGCCTCTAAATCACACACTGAAAAAAAAACTGTGCAGAAAGTGTGGTAGCATAAATAACTGAGAAGGTAACTAACATTGACACAAAGCTAATGTGCAACATGACCACTAGATGTCTTAGTAGAGAACAAATAGTTTCACTTTCCCAGTACACGTTCTCATTTGGGAGTTTCATTACAATTCCCAAGTGTATCATATATACTGAAAAAAAAGCCTAGTGTCATCATCACACACACAGAGTACGTTTTAGATTTTTGATAGTTTCCAGTCATTTATTTCAGGAATAAAAAAATCACAATGTTTTTCTTACAAAGAACCAGAAAAACCAAAATGTAATGACATGTTCTGCACGTCTTCAATGGCCTGGACAAGTTAAAGAGCATCTGGCAGGACTTTGACGTCTGAGTCTGGGAGCCGGCCTGACATTAGCTGTCAAATTGAGAATAAAGATCAGGAGGAAAACAATGTGTGAATACAGAATCTGAGCCGTTTTGTCAGTCTCTCTGTGCAATACTGATTTTCCCACTGTCCCCACCTATGGCGGACTGGCAGTGGTTTATTTTATAGACGTGCCAAAACAGTCAAAACATGTCTTAAAGGAGTTTGGGGAGGGGTCTAAATTCACAGCCTGTCTTGTGGGTTTGTAGAAACTGGTTCCACTGGTCTCCAGATCCACCTCCTGCAAGTCGGTCTAACATGGTAGCCTTCGTTTCAGAGGAACCAGCCTTTCCAGCCACACAGCACTGCCATGCCCTTAGAAGGATCCCAGCAGGGGTCTCAGCCCTGTCGTGTCTCTACTTGTATCCAAGCCTGGATCTGCTCACAGCCCTGTTTTTGTCACGGTGGCCTTGCGCGTGCTGTGCACTGCTTCGTGTTTGTGTGCGATGCCTGCCTCCCTTCCCAGCTCCCGTCTCCTACGGCTCAGATTCATTACCGGCGTCTGATCGCATGGAAGACCGAGAGCAGATGCGGCTGTTACTTATTGGGCAGCCCCTGATCTGATTATGTGGTCTCTGGCAGCACATGTGCTGTCAGTCCGGTTGAGATCTTCTCACTTTGCCAGAAGATAGACTCCCCGACAGCTTTAGGTAGCAGCCCGGGAGCCCGGGACGTTCTGTGATCCAAGTCACGGCGCGTACACAGATCCTTGGGCTCGCGAGTGTGTGCGTCTGTGGTGTAGCTGGGTCCCCGCGCCTCGGCACCGCAGGGTGCCGTTCAGAGCTTCTGCTAACAAGGCCAGTGTGTTTCAGCGCTCAAGATCCCCCCCCCCAACCCAGCTAAGTCTGCAGACATGTAGGCGGCTCCCGTTGCCTCCACAGGTACAGTACAACCCGCCGGGTGCATCCTCAGACCTGCACATTCGCAGATATAACAATGCACTTTAGTCGCTTTGTAGCAGATGTTTCCGATTAGTTAGGCGAGGCCAACAGTCATAATCAATGCAGACGCTGTATGGTCAGCATCCCAAGGTCCTGCCTTTCCTTGACTTTATAGGCACAGACTTACGATTCGGGACCAGAATAAGCGACTGTCGTTTTCAGGTTTACTGACCGCGTGTTCTGCACTGACTCGATGGTACAGAATACAGTCACAACAGACCTTTGGTCACAAAGTAAAACCAACATTTTCCTGCAGAGATCAGTTATATACAAATGGCTAACAATTTTACAGCTTTTATTACTAAAAGGAGCTGTTTGGGAAGTTTTTTTTCATATCCCTTATATATTGAACTACATCTCTGCTTTGACTGATAATAGCAAATGAGTATCAAAACAAGTCCCAAAGCAGGTTGTCCTCGTGTGCGGACTTGGCCAGAACGTGACCAATCCCGTCTATTTGAAGGTCGCTGATTTTGTACCGGGCCAGGACAAGGTGATTCAGTGAGGGTGGGGCCGTCTGACGGAGCGTGGCCAAGGTCATTCCATGACACGCTCGCTCTGTCGCAAATCCACCAGAGTGGATCCTGCCGCCGGGTCCCTCCCTTGTGAGAATGTAAACGCGAGCGTTCACGCGGCGTCGGTCCTTTCAAGTTCACCAACGGAACCGGGAAGAGTGTAAACAAATAGAAAATGTCCGTTACGCCTTTTGTGCCATGACTGAGAATCCCCAAGCTTCCTTGGCCTTTGAAGTCCCTGCAACAGAAAGAAAGGTGTTATTAACAAGCAGGGGGGTACTTGAATGCACAGGTTTACCCAGGCTGAAGTCCAGGGGCCTCCGGTAATAAGGGGCTTCAACTAACCTTGTCCAACAACATTTTTGAACTGTTATACTCCCCCCAATGAACTTCTTTTACTGTTTACTGTTACATTGGCCCTCCATTGCTCAACAGCTGCAATGGTATGTCAATGTCACTTTTATTTATATAGTGCTATTGCAGCAACAGAGTTGCCCAAAGTGCTTTACAATAAGGTAAAATTGAAAAAATATATATGTATAGACATATGAACAATTAAAAAAAATAATAAAAGAAAAAGGTATAAGACTGTAGAGAGCCCCTGGCAGCTGCAATAGCCCAGGGCCTCTGGCCTCGGCAGAGTTTCATCAGTAACATGTTCCTACCTCACAAGGATGTCTCCCGTTTGTAAAGCAGGGCGCTGGTGGGCCCCTCGAACTGCAGCTTGATGGCCTGCTTGAGGTTGAGCTGGGGGTCCGCGCTTGTAAAGCTGAGCAGGGGCTCGGGGGCTAAGGCACTGGAGCAGGAGGTCACCGGGAAGCTGAAGACCGGCGACAGAGGGCTTTTCCCTGGTCGCCACTCCGCGTCCTGCTGCGTCTGGCTCTCCAGTTGGATGGGGTACCCGTTTGGGGGGCTGTCTGTTGTTTTTGGAGACCGGGTGGGACAGTCCTGTCCAGGCATTACACCCAGGGAGGCCATGAGGGAACTCCACCTCCCTCCTCTAAACACACAGGCACTCTGGTTCTTCTCGGCCTCCTGGCCGGGTTTGGAGTTCTGGTCCCAGACTCCCATGGAGCTCTTCGGTGGTCTGCAGGGCTCGGCCAGCCGGCTGCAATCGGCGGGCTGGGGGGTGATGTTGGGCAGGGGCTGGACGGACACGCGAGCCCGGCTGCGCGGCAGCGAGTGTTGCTGGATCTGCTGCGTGAAGCTGAGGCTGTCAGCCGGCGCCGTCTGCACCGTGGCCAGGGAGTGACAGGTGGACCACGAGGCCTGGGAGCTCTGCATGGAGTGGAACCTATCCGAAGCAGAGCTGGTGGAGAGCGAGCTGGTTGATGGGGAGGGGGCAGACACTAGAGGAGGCCTGCAACTGCCCTCGGGCGCCCTGCCAAAGCCTGTGCAGGGTGGGCTGTTGGCCGTGGAGCTCTGGGAGCCGGGCAAAGGCGGCAAGGTGCCTAGGTAAGGCTTGGCACCGGCGTGCTCCAGCAGCTTGACGATACCCAAGTGGCCCCTCTTCCCAGCCACCTTCACAGGACTGCGGCCATAGAGATCCACATGGTTTGGGTTTGCCCCTTTCTCCAGCAGCACTGACACTACTGAGGCATGCCCTTCCTGTGCCGCGATGCACAGAGCCGTTGCCCCCTGCTGGCGGCACGCTAAGTCGATGAGGGTGCCCTTCCATTCCAATAGTAGGCGAGTGGCGGCAGAGTGCCCCCTCCAGGCCACGGAGTGCAATGGCGTGCGACCCTCCCCGTCCTGTGCGTTGGGGTCCGCCCCATGCCGCAGGAGCAGGCTTATGCCCTCCAGGTCGCTTCGCCAGCTGGCCACGTGTAGTGCGGTGCGGCCCTCGGCGTCACGCGACTCCAGCGGCGCACCCCCCTTCTCCACCAGCAGGGTGGCGATGTTGAGGCGTCCCTCCAGCATCAAGAGATAGAGCAGGGGCCTCCCCTCTGCGTCTCGCACATCAGTGTCCGTGCCGCGCCTCATGAGCAGCTCCACAATGTCGGCGTGACCCTCCAGGGCGGCAGCACTGAGCGCCGAGTGGCCGTCGTAGTCGCGATGGTCGATGGGAGACTGGCGGTCTAACAGAAGCCGGACCGTGCTGTAGTGGCCCTCCTGAGCAGCCAGGATTAGTGGCGTGTGGCCCTCGTTGTCCAGCTCGCCGACCCGTGCCATACTCCCATAGTCAGTGAGGACGGCACATGCCCCCTTGTGGCCGCTACATGCGGCGGCGTGGAGCGGAGTCCAGCCCAGGTCATCCTTGTGGTTCTCATCCAGGCCGCGGTCCAGCAGGGCCCGCACCACATCAGCGCTGCCATGGGTGGCGGCCAGGCAGAGTGCCGTGCGGCCCTCCCCGTCGATGGCGTCCACAGGCGCGCCCCAGAACAGCACAGTGTTCACCACGGGCATATGGCCCATAGAGGCAGCGGCCAGCAGAGGCGTCACTGAGCCTGAGGCGTCGTCCACGTCGGCACCGGCCTCCAGAAGCAGCTCCGTGGCCTCGGCGTGGCCCTCGTAGGCAGCGAGTAGCAGTGGCGTCATGCCGTCCTTGTCCCTGTGCCCCGGGTCAGCCCCCCGCTCCAGGAGCAGACTCATCACTTCGCTGGAGTTGCCCCCCAGGCACATGGCGGCCAGTGAAAGCGCCGTGCGCCCATCTCTGTCTTCCCGATCCACTTCTGCCCCTGCATCCAGCAGGATCTCTAGCGCCTCCCGGTGGCCCATGTAGGCAGCTGCCATGAGAGCAGTACGCCCCTCTCTGTCAGGTTGGTCGACCTGTGCGCCCTTGTCCAGCAGGGTGAGGAGGACCTCATCGTGCCCCCCCCACGCCGATGCCCGCAGGGCGGTCCGGCCCTCAGCATCGCCCCAATTTACCGTTGCCCCGGCCTCCAGTAGGAGGCGCACCGCCTCCACGTGCCCTGCCCAGGCTGCTGCGCGCAGAGCCGTCCAGCCCTCAGCGTCTGTGTGGTTTACCAGCTGGAGCCCTGTCTCCCCGTGTCGGCTGGCCCAGCCCAACAGAACCCTCAGGGCTGCCACGTGGCCGTGACGGGCCATCGCCATGAGCGCAGTCTGGCCTTGGGCATCCTGCACCTCTGGGGCTGCCCCACGTGCCAGCAGCAGCTTCACCACACCAGCCGACCCCACACATGCTGCATCCATCAGCAGGGGGCGCCCATCTGAATCCATCTGGTTCGCGCTCATCCCTCCATCCAGGAGTGTGCGTGTCGACTCCTCCGTCTCCAAGGCCCGCTGCAGGGTCCCTGTCCCGGAATGGTGCCCCTCCAGGAGGCAGGAGCGAGGGAAAATGCCAGCCATCACCAGCAGCTGCAGAACCTCTGGCTGAAGCAGAACGGGAGGCCGGGGTGGCCACGGAGATTCAGGGTCTGGAGTGATGGCGCCGGTCCATAGCATCCACAGCGCCAGCAGGGTCGGGTGGTCCGAATGTAGGCCGGAGCGGACCAAATGGAAGGCTAGGAGGCAGGACTCCTCTGGGGTCAGCTGGGGCCCATGTAGCGTGAGAGCCATGCTCAACATGGTGTGACCCTCAGCCGTGCTGCACAGGAATTTCTGGGTACAGTACTTCACATCTGTCAGCCACTCCGCAAAGCTGCTGTGGAACAGGACCTTGGTGTGTCCCGGCCCATCAGCCAAAAGCACAGACAGCGCCTCCATCTGGGTCTGGAAGTGTGCGAAGCCCAAGCTGGTATCCCGCGTCCAAACTGCCGTATACAGCTGTTCTAAGGTCAGCGGTCGCGGGGCGGCCAGCAGGACGCTGAGGAGGGGCTGCACCCGTGAGAAAAGCCTCTTGGGAAAGAGACGCTGGCACAGCCATAGGTAGAGGCCACTCAGCGTGCCGGGGATGTCGCGGATCTGCCGTACGGTCAGCAGCCCCTCGCTCACGCCGTCCAGCACGCGCTCCAGGAACAGGAAGCAGCCGCTGCTCTTGATGTGCAGCAAGTTCAGCATGTCCGCCGTCTCGGGCGTCAGATGCTTCCGTAGCGCCCCCTCCTGCGCCAGACGTCGGAGGATGTACTGCTGCACGTCACGCAGCGGAGACGCCTTCCGCATGTCGTCCAGGACAAGCTTACGGAACCCTGGGGGGGGGCGAGGAAACGGAGGTCAGAGAGGATACAGGAATTTGGGGGAAGGAGGAAACAGGAAGTGTGAAGGGGTACAGAACAGAGAAGAGACAAGGGCACAGTGGTCGATTCTACTTAGGAAAGTTCCTAACGTGAAATAAACTGGAAGTATTTAAGCGGCAGCCATATTTCTGGACCATCCTTTATGGAGACAATGCCATTGCACAATTCATTTAAAGTGATGCATCATCAGCGCACTACTCACTTGTTAACATGCTATGCCCATCTTGCATAATTTAAGAATTATTTTAATACAACAATTGGGATGCATGTCAATAAATATGTGTGGAAAATGTGAGTGACCGTTCTCAATGTCACAATTTCATTCCAGTTTTGTGACTAGTTCCTTTTAAAATTTCTAACCTTAGTAATGAAGTAGTAAAGGGCTGCAAAAATGAATCGATAAAATCGATAAAAGTCAATTACGAAAAGTGTTGACAAATTTAATTATCGGTTCGTTGTGTCGTGCTTTTAGTGCGCAACTCCCTATGTCGCGGAGAATTAACTAAACCTGCAGACGGGGCTGAACGGAGCGCGGTGGAGCCCGTCCGGAGCGGCGGGCGTGCTCACGCTGGCACACACACGCTCACTCGCACACACTATCGCACATACACACACACCCGTGCACATAATTGCACATACACGCGCACCCACGTACACCCCATCTGCCAAAACGAAACCTATTCCCCAACCCATTGCCCTGTTCTTATTTCAATGGTGAAATGCCATGCTAGGTAGCAAAGGGTGCACACTTGCCTGCCCTTTCGCCATGTGACTGAGGTAGGATAAACTGCATTCAGACAGGGATGAAAGTAACTGCGTCTGTGAGTGTATGTGCCGTGCAAGATCACTTTTGTGTATTACTGTGAATATAGAAAACAAGTGTTAATGTTGAAACAAATTATGTTACTGGGTTTTTGATTTGCATTTCTCCTTGTGCACTTTTTTGCTCCGTAAATTTAGAAAATATTCTAATTCTGAATATAATTAAAATTCTTTTTTTATCCAATTCACAGATTAATCGGAAAAATACTCGACGGATTAATCAGTCATCAAAATAGTTGTTAGTTGCAGCCCTGAAGTAATATTTTTCACCTTGTTACCCACATTTATATGCATGAAGTAGCGCAATAAGAATGCATGGGCTAAGAATGTGTACATTTTCGGAACATTGTAGCTTCACGCGGCAGACCCATGAGAATAACATGAATGTGCAGCCTAGTGCAGCCGCATCCTTGTAGCAGTATGGTTCCCTTTTCCCACATCTTTATGGCTTTTCCTGATGTTTACGGGCACGGCTCTCTCAGACAGGAAGGGTGTGGGGGGAGAGGACAGACAAGAGACAGGGAGTGTGTGGGGACAGATGGCAAAGAGGAGACAGGAAGTGTGTGGGGACAGAGGACAGAGAGGAGACAGGAAGGGTGGGGGGGCAGAGGACAGAGAGGAGACAGGAAGTGTGTGGGGACAGAGGGCAGAGGGGAGAGAGGAAGTGG
>JAODKL010000001.1:41113912-41127974 GCA_026780765.1 Petrocephalus schoutedeni | reverse complement strand
CTTAAATCTTATCCAGCTGAGCAAGAAATCCTACTTTGCATACCATTGGTCTGAGGTCTCATGCAGCAAACTGTGCTCTCTAGATTAAATGTCCGGGATGTGTGTTTTTTTTCTTGTCTCGTACAGATGTTTGTGCTGCATGCACCTGTGCATCTTGGTGTGTGTGATATTTTCATGGGTTACAGGCTCGCCGTCTCTATGACGTCCTGCACCAGCCTTTCCTCAAGAGCAAGAAAAAAGTTGAGACATAGTACCTGCTGGACCTCTCTCCTTCCTGGCACAGCCCTGGCCACAGAACACTGAGCAAACTATTCCTCACATGCTGGGTTTGGTGTGGACAGACTACGACTAAGCATGGACTCTATCTCAGGAAATTAACTTTAATCAGCATTACATGACCAAAATATTTTTCAGTAAAGTCTTGTCAATTTAAGCAGCCTTGTTGTTCTTTGGAAGGAAAAAAAAAATATTCCTGGCAGAAACATTTTGCCTCAGTGAAATTCAGACCCATGTATTCTGAGGTAGCAGCAAATGGCCATTTTGGCCATCAGCACAACATCAAATCAAATGAAGATTCAGAGGATAAAAACGGCAAATTTAATATAAATCTCTCTATATGAAACAAATTAGAACAGCTAAGACATGATGCTGAAAGTTTGCAAATGAACCATTTAGTTCCCCCCCAAAAATGATTAGGAAAGGGGCCCTATTCAGACTGCCCCAGTTACCTGGTCTTTTAATACAACCACCAAATTTAAACAGAGTATCCCTGCTTGTACAACAATGTTTGGAATATCAGAAAGTAAGTAATATCATTTTTTTTGAGTGGGTGGTTGGGTTTGTTACGGTTCACTTTGTCTCTGGCCAGTTGAATGGATGCTTCGGTCCCGAACAAGGAACACTTACGGAAGGCAAGACGGATCCGGGCAGAAGCTTTATCTGAAGATCTGAGAGCTCATCTCTCATGGCGGTCGTCTCTTCATATGCATTATCGCAAGAGTATTTAATACAGTAAAATGAATTGAATTTAACACCCGAGTTCCATTTCTCATGGTAGGCCCTTTTGTGAAGTGCCTGTGTCCCAAAAGGGCCCCTTCAAATTCACCAGGCTAACAGTAGGGAAATGTCCGTTCCATCCGAAGTGGACAGAAGCAGCACCATGTGGCTCTCAGTCATAGTGCAGACTTTTGAAGTTGAAGCGTTTTCGGTCTGTGAAACCAGTCATCTGGGTAGGTGGCGAAATGAAAGGAAGTCAATTATCCAGTTAAAAAGAAATGTTTAAAATTATTAAAGTCAATGGACCACAAATAAGCTGCAATACTTAGAAGAAACTGACCTGATTAGGCTCTTTTGTAAAATATCTTTTCTCTATTACCTGTAAATGACGTAAACACACAAACTAAATGAGACTGCATGTTTAACACACAGTTCCTATCCCATTGTCCTTTTTTTCAGGCTGATCCATGGTTAGTTACAATTCGGACTGGTTCTCTGAGCTTCTCTGGTACTGATAACCAGACAGCCAGCCATGCTGTTGGGAACCCAGCTGCTAACCCTCATGTTACCTTGTCAAAGAACCTGCTTAGCTTGACTGCGTTGGATGAGCCTGCTGCCAGATACCTTGGATTAGTGCAGTCCTAGAAAGACATTGGGACTTAATGGCGTGGTTTAATTAAAACTCATGCAGTTAACCATGTAGACATCTACTAATAAACAGCAAAATTCATACCAGGTTTATTTCCTCAGCATTGAAGTCTTCTGACAGGAAGGCCGTCCTCGCCAAGACGTCGATACGTTTGTTTTCAGGAATTTGGTCAAATTTGGTCCCTATCATAAGCAAAGGCACTGGGTTCTCCGTCAACTTCTCTCTGTCATAATCTCTGCAACAAGAGAGGACAAGCAGAGTAGTTTCCAGAGGAGAAAGGGGACGTGGGGTAAAGGAGCCGACAGAACCAAACGCATACCCATTTGTGACTATGACTCCAGTTGGAGATGAGTCCTTATTCAGAGCTTCCAGTGACCATCTGTATAAATTTTGTGAGGACTTCTTGTTGGTCAGGTCATGCACTAAAATGATACCTGTGATGACAGATAAACACATTTGTACTGTGTACTGAGTTTAAGGTTCTCTACCGCGGCGCTTAGGGACCCATATTCTCTTTACCGTTGACAGAACTGTAAAAAACAGCTCTAGTACTTTTCACACTGCTGGCGCTGCCCACCGATCCACCAACATCCCATAATTCAATGTAGTAGGTTTTCTCCTCCGGGGTCCCCTCTTTGTAGTCATGGACCTGTGAAGTTTGTGAGGCTCTAGATTTACTATTGAAAGTAACATTTTCATTAAAACACCGGAGTGTGTGTTCAGTCGTGCATAGTAATTAAAGCAGCCTCTTACGCGCACGTCCACGGAACAGCCCACTGTCCACGAAGGATTTCCCAGCACCTGATTCTGACATAGCAAATGAACCAGCGACGACTTCCCGACACCTGCAAAGCCCGATTACCGATCAGAGTGGCTATACGGACATCACAAAACAGTAACACAACACGGTTGTTCACTTTAGGGCAGGGGTGGGCAATTCCAGTCCTGGAGGGCCATGGTCCAGCACGTTTTGGTGATTTCCCTGCTCAAAAACACCTGGTTCACCTCACCAGTTAATTGTCAGGGTTCACTTACACCAGACAATTGACTGGTGAGGTGAACCAGGTGTTTCTGAGCAGGGAAATCACCGGAATTGTCCATCCCTGCCCTAGGGGACAATTCAAGGATATACATTTATTACCAGTAAAAACTCAGCAGACATGTAAACTCACTGATGCAGGGTTTCCAACTTTGGTCAGATGTCTAGAGTGAAATTTTCAATTCGAAACAAGTTTGGACACGCATTTACATGCATGTAACAGTTTTATTATATTGTAAATAGTCTGTAGGGTTTGTAAACTACCCCAATACTCCCGATATAGCTAATTTTAGGCTGATAATGAAATACTATAGATTTGCTGTAAGATTTCTTGCGTCAGGCAACCCTGCTGATGTTCTGAAACACAATTACATTACATACAGATGAGCAACAAATGAGGTTCAGAACTGCTACGCAGATAATTACAATTAGTGTTTTGGCATTAGATCATTGACAACTAGATCGTATTGATTTTTTTTAAAGGAAGTCCTTCCAAAGCTTTTGTATGCACCCCATTTATAAAATACACTCACCCGAATCACCCAAAACAAGTACCTTGATCCTGTCAAGCGACGCCATGTTTCCACACGCCTCCCGACACTGACCCGGAAGTAGATCCGCATCCAGCCCACCTTTCCTCCCTTCAACCCCGAATATTTACCATTTTGCTCTCACTCTCCCTTAAAGTTGTGATTCATTTTAGTACCCTTGCCTTTCGGAATCCAGTAGCAGCAAGCAGCGTCAACACTGCCCTAACAGTTAAAACGATAAGTAAGTTGGAAAGGCGGCTGAATACACAGGAAATCCCATGCGTCACAGTTTCGATCCGTCCTACTCCCCCATTGGACTGCCGAAATGTCAATTTACCGGGACGGGCCTGTGATTGGTGTTTCCGGGGTAATGGATTACCGGAAGTCTCCGATGACATTTCCTGTGGTTCGCAGGCCCTGCTGAGGCTTAGGGGAAGCGTGGGCGCCAGAATGGGTGTCGCGGCGTGAGCTGTCGAGAAAACAGGCGAGTACGAGCTTCTGCCGACCGGAGTGGCTCTTGTAACTTCGTAGGGGTCCGTCCGATGTGCCCAGACACCAGCTGCACTTCCTCTCCGCGGCCCCTTAAACTCGCCGCTGCTGCGCTTGTAAGCCGTTTACCAGGCGCGCCGTTTAGTCTGTGTGCCGATATGCGCGGCGATGGCGGACGACCGAGGGGCCGCGGCTGCCGCGTCGTCACTCGCAGTTAGCCCGCTTTCTGCAGTGCCACATGGTTATTATTCTGCACGTAAGGATGTTGACGTGCTCGGCCGTTGCGGTCGCGTAGTGTGACTGTGTGTGGATGGGGCAGAACCGACGCCGGTTTACAGAACCGCACCGCCCTTTCGTACTTCGCCGTTTAAATGTCCGCCTTCAGCAGTCTTTGATGTAAAACCCAAGGCCTGTGTGCCTAACCTGGCCGTGCTCTATGGACGGGTCATGTTGGTACCACAGACATGTGATGCCGTAGACTACAGGTGTCAAACTCCAGTCCCGGAGGGCCGGTGCCCTGTGTAGTTTAGTTCCTTCCCTGTTCCACCACAAATGATTGTGCTGAAGAGCTGTGTGGTAATTAGCAGAAGCAGCTGCTAAATGAGGGTAAACCCAAAAATGTGCAGGGCTCCGGCCCTCCAGGACTGGAGTTTGACACCCCTGCCTTAGATTAAGCCCCATACTGAATGGGTGTGTACACCTGAGTGACAGAGTGTTGTATTCCTCATGCAGGTCTCCTAGAAGAACCCAGTAGAGTGTCTGTTCCTCTGACCCCCCCCTCTTGCCCCCGCCTGGCTGCGGGACTGCTGAGGCCAGAGCATGACGGAACCGGAGCTGCTCACGGAGGTGCCGGCAGCCCTGAAGAGGCTCGCCAAGCAGGTGGTGCGCGGCTTCTACGGGGTGGAGCACGCGCTGGCCCTGGACATCCTGATCCGGAACCCGTGCGTGAGGGAAGAAGACATGCTGGAGCTGCTGAAGTTCGACCGGAAGCAGCTGCGCTCGGTGCTCAACACGCTGAAGGGCGACAAGTTCGTCAAGTGCCGCATGCGGGTGGAGACGGCCGCCGACGGCAAGGCCACCCGCCACAACTACTACTTCATCAACTACCGGGCGCTGGTCAACGTGGTGAAGTACAAGCTGGACCACATGCGGCGGCGGATTGAGACTGACGAGCGCGACTCCACCAACCGCGCCTCCTTCCGCTGCCCCTGCTGCTTCAGCACCTTCACTGACCTCGAAGCCAACCAGCTTTTCGACACCATGACAGGTGAGCGGCGTGGCCCCGGCCGGCTCGCCTGTCAGTCACGGCCGCCTGGCTCTGCTGAGCTCCCAATCGGGGGCCCCATGTGATCGTGGCGGCAGACGGAACCGGCTATGAGTTTACGGCTCGCTCTCAGTTTATGGTCATTTCCTGTCATCTTCCCTGTGCACTTTGTAAGACAGACCTTACTCACTGAATTGGGTGCATCACTGCTGACTTGTTTCCGTTTGGCTGCATTTTGGTCTGTACACACTTTTAGTCCAGTACCCAGGATGGATCTTTTGAATCGGTCAGGGCGATTAAGACAATGAGCTTTTAATAATCGTGCAGAGGGACTGAGCACCATTATTCACTGAATCAGGAGCCGAGTAACATTATCTATCTGTAGATAGTATAACTGCGTATGTAACCATTGGTGGTGATGGAACAGTATCACAAATAGCGGATGTCATTCTGCATTTTTCTACAATTCTCATTATATTCTTATATGTAAAACAACATTCATTTGAGCTTCTTGTAGTAATTTCAGCACAATATTGTAAGGCCTTAAAGCCATGAAATTTTCCCTATTTTAGAATTTAAAACGGAGCTGAGATAGATTCCCATTGTGCAATACCTGTGCTCGACACCAGGTGGAAGCAGAACGTTGAATTGTACGCTACATGCTGCAGGTGCTACATAGTGAAAGGATAGAATGCGTTGCGAAGTGAAGGCTCTTATATTTTCCTGTAAAAAAATAAAGAAAACTTGATAAGGGCATAAATGAAAAGGTTTTAAAAAAGGCATGTTTACATGATGATAGATGAGAGTTAATTTGTTCCTGAAATGTACTCATCAGTCTCACCAAATTTGTTTTTTTTCCTTTTCCTTAAATAAGCTTCTGAGTAAGTTTGCAGGGTCATGATGCCCCTCATCTGCGTCTGGTGTGCAGGAAGCGTCTGGGGTCACAGTGACTGACTCGGGGCAGTTGGACCCACAGCCAACTTAATCAGTGACTTCGTAATGAAATGATCTGTGCTCTGTGCCGGATAATACTGCCAGAGGAGCTCAGCCTGCTGGCCGCATGCCGGCCCCATTTAGACCTCCTTGTCTGCGGACCTTCGGTTGGGTGCTGCTCGGCTTGGGTGGTATTTTGGCAGTGCAGTGTACCGTGCTATTTAGGCAATACTGTGGCATTTTGAAATCAATGATTAAGCTAATGTATTGTTTGGTGAAATACCACGTGGGTTAGCATGTCCCTTCCGTGGTCACCGTGGACAGCTGGCATCCAAGGCAAGGCTTTGGGTTAATTTGTAAGCAAGATAAGGTCAAATCGTCAGTCAAGTAGTTGATTGAAAACCCGTGCATCAATCAGCTTGATGGGTCAGAGTGTGGAGTCCTGTCCTGCCTATCTGCGGTGTCTCTAATGCAATGTAGCTGTTTTTTTTCCAGGTCCCATGGGGGCCAGTGTGTGGCTCCGTAGGTTAGTTGCTGTGTCTGTGATCGGAAGGTCGCCAGTTCAAATCCCTGGGCTAGCAGTATGATTTCACCATTGAGCCCTTGAGCGAGGCTCTTAACCTCTAATTTCTCCAGGGACTGTCTGACCCTGCTTTCACAAATCGGTGTACCTCGCTTTGAATAAAAGCCTCTGCTCAATGAATGCTCATTCTTAGTGTCAAAACATCCTGCTCAGATCCCTTGCAGATTTGAATTCTGTTCCCTTATTATGTATGTGTGCTTACACTGCTGCATCAGATGTTATGCAAGATGAGTGCATGTATATTGTTTATTGTGTGTTTTGGAGAGGAGCGGGGATCGTCTAATTGCCCTATTAGGCACCTGATTTTACCTGGGTTTTTGTTTCTTTGGTCTGTCTTTACGCTGCAGCTTTCAAAAACCTCTCTGGAATGCAGAGTGTTTTAACCTTGTTTGTAGCTCATATTTCCTTAATCTTTTCCTCTGTGTGTTCAAAGGCCAGTGTGATTTGCTCTCTGACTGGGAGATGGATGGCTTTATTTAAAATAAAAGTTCTTTTGAAGCCCCACCGCGGAGAAGAATTAGCGTCTGGCGTTGGGTGAAATGAAGGATTGTTTATGCGCCGTGATTCATCGCGATGGGCTGAAGGGCTTCTCGGTGCAGCGTCCTTACATCGAAAAGTACTTTAAGTTCTCCATCAGAGGGGGTTTGATTTGGATGGGGAGTCTGGTACGGCTCCCAGGCCTGTGACCTCTGTCATTTCTCAAGTTGTTGAGCTGCTGACCAGATCTTCTTCTGACCCCCCCACCCCCCCCAGGCACATTCCGCTGCACTTTCTGCCAGACCGAGGTGGAGGAGGACGAGTCGGCCGTGCCGAAGAAAGACGCCCGCACGCTGGTGGCGCGCTTCAATGAGCAGATCGAGCCCATCTACGCGCTATTGAGGGAGACCGAGGACGTCAACCTGTCCCACGAGCTGCTGGAGCCCGAGCCCACCGACATTCCTGAGCTGAGGCACGTCGCCGACTCCGGCGCCCCCTGCTGACCTCCCGCTTGCAGTAACTTTACGCAGCAACAAAATTTACTCTCTCTCTCTGTCTTTTTGCAGCCGCGGGCGGGCAGCGCAGGCGGCAGCCGGCGGGGCTGGGGCCACCCGGCCCAGTGGACCTCACCGGGAGGCCTGGTCCTCCAAGGGATCCGCCTACGCGGACCTGTACACGCAGAATGTGGTGATCAGCATGGACGAGCGCGAGGAGCAGCATCGCCCGGCGGCCGACGCCAAGGCGCGGCCTGTGTGGCTGACGGAGAGCACCGTGCAGGGAGCCTACAGCGAGCCCGACAGCCTGCAGACCCGTAAGCCCCTCCCCCCTCCCGGGTCTGCTCGCGTGCGGCCGGACGCCGTGGCTGACTCTCTCTCTCCTGCTGTTACAGAAGCCGAGGATGCAGCCGGGCTCCAGGCGGGCCGAATAGCGGGCCGAGAGCCCCAGCTGGAAGAGAACGAGGTGATGCGAGCCCTACTGATCCACGAGAAGCGGGCCGTGTCGGGGGCGGCGCCGGTGGGCGGAGCCCTGGGCGGCCCCCGGGCCCCAACCAACGGCAGCGATTCGGAGAGCGACACCAGCGAGTCAGACGAAGAGTCTCCCCCGCGCCCTGCACCTCCCCTCGCCGGTCGGGGCCTGGCTGAGGAAGATGACGAGGAAGATGACGAGGACTTTGAGGAGGTGGGGGAGGAGGAGCCCATGGTCCTGGTGGGTGGGAGGCCATTCTCCTACCGTGAAGTCAGTCAGCGTCCGGAGCTGGTGGAGCAGATGTCTGCGCAGGAGAAGGAAGCCTACATAGAAATGGGCCAGAACATTTTCCAGGACATGTTCTTCTGAGCTGCTGGTTGTTCTCCTGGCCACGTTGGGTGCCCCCCACCCACTTCCACTGTGAAGGCTAAGTTTGTGTTTGCTGGCAAGTGTCTCTCCAAACTTAATGAATGAGGTCTTACTCATGAGCGAATGAAAGACTCATGTCTTCTTCTAGCCGGACAGACTCTCACTAAGGCAGACGGCAGAGGTGCCAAATTGACCAATAACATGCTCTTATCCTTTCTTCACACACTGTACAGCCCGGGCAGCCTGTACCAGCTTGTCAGCCTTCATCTCTTAATGGTTGCTTTGGTCTTCTGGAATTCAGTTCACTCAGATCATTGCCATTGTCCTGTCGGATGACCTGGAGTTCCTTCTGAACCAGGACCTGTGGTGCCAGCAACAGTGTCTTCCTGCCAGGACAGGACCCCTTTCTGTGTGCTTAGGCCGCTTTCCCCGTTCATTTCTGCATCCCTGGACGCGCGGCTGAGTAATTTGTCGGTTCTTCGCTGTCAGGCGACACCAGAGCAGCGTAGTCTGTGGCTCAACGCCCCCCAGTCAGAAGACCTTTTCCCTCACATTTACAGAGAAGTAGATCTTTCTCTCCATCACCTTATTCCCGTTTTTTGGATAGTTTATAATTGATTTAGTTTTTATAATTGCTCACTTGTTTTACTTTGTTTTGAGTTTGGCGGACCTTGGTTGAGTGAAGCAGATAAATAAAACCGTTTTGTAAAAACTTTAAGGCTGGGGAGGTTTTTCTTTTTTTATGAGTCTGAATGTTTTCGTGTCTGCCAGGGGTCCGTTCAGGTCTGCTGGGATGCTTTCAGAGTCTCGAAGGAGTCCAGCACGCTTCAGGTAATTGCCTCGTTTTTATTTACTGATAGAGGAATCCACACAAACACTGTTCCACTAGATCTTCCCACTTTCAGACTGTTTGCCGGAGTCATTCCTCTCTAGCATAGGCCATTTTCCATCTCCGCACTTTGACTGACGGGATGTGAAGGTGGTTTGCTGGGGGCGGGACCCTCGGGGGTGTAATTGACACGTGGGCTCATTCCGCGGGCCGTGATTGATCTGAGGAGGGCGTCGGGGGGGCCGCCTCGGTGCTCCCTCCGCAGCCACGACCCCCGCCTTACCGACGGGCGCGAGTGCACGGCGTGGGGTCTGAGTGGGCCGGGAAGCTGAAGAAGGAATAATTTAACAGGGGAGGCATTAAAAAGCGGCCCCCACGGTGAGGCACGGATGCTGAGGGGGGTCTGGACTGTGGGTCCCTGGATCTGGCCTAATTAGCCTGGCCCAGGGGGCCTTGGACACCCACAGCAACAGTTTTATCAAGTAAGCTTTCCATTTGTGTGGTCTGCTGTGGTCTAAACCCTGTGCTCTCGCTATATATGCTGCACAGATATACTGCATGTGCTGATCTTTACCCAGACCTGCAAGCTGGCTTTTTGACTGTGAGGCAAAAATGGCTTGCAGTTTGTGCCCTTCTGGAAATGCAACACTGAGGCTACAGGTCCTGCCTTTAGCATCCAGCTGAATGCTTCTTCAGGGCTGTGTCTGCGCAGGTTCAGTACCGGAGTCATAACTTAGCAGTGGTGCTTACCTACACAAGCCACTACATGAAATTGAGGAGCTGACATGAGGACACGGCTCACTGGACTGCGAGGTTGTCCGTCTGGGGATGTCATTCTCTGATTGGCTGCCTCTGGGCATTCCTGGGTGGAGCTGTATTGCAGTTTATGGGGTCCAGGTCTCTTGGAGCCTTGCAGCATCGGCTGTCAGGTGCTCGTTGCTTGTACCCCTCCCTCTGTCTGCCTCTCCTTCTGTTCTCAGCCCCTGGGCACCCAGCCGGGTTAATGACTGTCAATCAGGAGTTGGTTTTCAAAGCGTGACCTTCAGAACCCCTCCCCTTCAGTGGTGGTTGGGGGGGCGGGGTAGCCCGTGGGCGGTGCCGTGTTGGCTGGCTATCAGCCAATGACGTGGTTGGCAACTATTATTTCTGGAGAGGAACACACTTGTCCAGGTAGGCCTTGCACGTCTACCTGCTGTGTGATTTCACCAGGGACGTATCAGGAAAATTGCCTTATTCTATTTTTCTGGCTCTATACGAATGAAATCCGATTAGATTTGGACAGCAATCATTTCTGCTGGCGAACCGGCAAAGAATAGCACTCTCATTTCTGCTGTCCTTGCTGATCAGCACCACTGATCATCCTTTTGAAGGGGCTGGATATGTGTGTGTGTGTGTGTGTGTTTGAGACCCAGGCTTCTCCTCTCCTGTCTAAGCGCCAGCCAGCACGTGGATGTACTCTGGCTCTCAGTCGTCATCGCGGCCAGATCACAGGTTTAGCAAGTGAAGCTGATTAGAGAGCTGTAGGACCTGAATGAAGGAATGGTGGCCACATCCGGGCCTGCTGCTAAATAATGAGACAGAACATGGAGACAGGAGGTAGAGGGTGTGACTGGTGAGATCAGTGTTTCCCAATCCAGTCCTCAGGGATCCACAGCCAGTCCATGTTTTTGCTCCCTCCATGCTCCCTGTCAGACAGTCCACATTTTTGCTCCCAACCAAGAGCTGGGCGGGAGCTGAAACATAGACTGTCTGTGGCTCCTCACGGAATGGATTGGGAAGCACTGTCTTTGTTCAGTCCCCCTGTGGCTGGCAAAGCCCTCTGAAGTCTACCTTTGCCTGTATGTCCATGCCGCACAGCCCAGCTCCTGCCCTAGGGATTTAGTGTGGACTTGTGAACGCTGGGTTTATACGCTCTCTGACCTGCATGTCTTCACCTTTGCCCTCCTTTCTCCATGACTCTCTCCTTTCATCTTCTCAGCAGTCTTTTAGGAAGAGAACGGAGAGGGATCGAGAAGTGTCTTGGTTTTTTTTAAAATGAATTTCCGTTTACATCTGTCTCTTCTGTCAACTCCATTCTCTATCTTTTTTTTCTTAGCCAAATGTGCTGAATGCTCTGCACTTTAGGTGTTTTGCCTGCTGGGAACTTGGAGCCACACTTTTATGTTTGGTCTGTACAATTGTTCTCTTTTTGCTTAAAATGATTCTGTCGACACCTGCATCTTATGTCCCAAAGGCGAGCCTTGTTTGAAATTCACAAGATGAAGGATCAGTTCCATTTTCTTTTCTTCCGGCTCTTAGACTTTCCCAGAAAGTGAGTCTTTTGTTTACCCAGAAAGCTATGCTATAATAGGTGTTTTGTGTCCACAAAGTACTGACAGTGAGGACTATCAGCAGGGCACCTCTGCTTCTAGACTGAAGAGACCGCGGTGATCCACTTGGACAGCCCTTGTGAGTGACATTTGCGGCTGATTTTATCGCTTCAAAGAGTTTCTGTAGCAGTTTGCACGAATCTGTCTGTTTTGTCTTCCGAAAATCGATGTTATCCGTCCATCGGTTGCTGGGCACCAGAGAATCTCCCATCATGCCTCAGCGCTGGCTGGGCTTCCTGCCGGCTTTGCCTGGTTGAATCCATCTCCTCCGGTTTTCTTGTTTCCTGGCAGGCTGATTTATTACGGCGCTTGTGCGGTGTCGCGAGGGGCTGATTTATGAACTCCAGCGACACTCGGCCCCGTGCTGTGGGTGCCGCGCTGCAGAAGGTTAGCACCACGGGATCCGCCATGGCCTCGCAAACGGCAAGCAACGCACTCGCGTCAAGGACCAGAGGCCAGTGGTAGCCATTTCTGCTCTTCTGGGGAACGGTGCCTCATTCTAACACTGGGCCCACCGGGAAGTGGTGGCCAGTTCCAGTGGCAGTTTCCCGGTGACACGTGTGAAATCGTGTTACATGCATGTACGCATTCTGCACCGTAAAGAGGCCCGCCCGAAAAGTGCTGGTCTTTGTGCTGTCAGAAAAATGACTAATTATTTATTTTTTTCTTTCTTTGATTGAAGTGCCCCACTGCATTTGGCATTTATAAATAAACAGCAGAAATCCATCAGGAAAGCAACGCAGACACTCCTTTAACAAGCAGCTCTGCTCCTGAAACAAATCAACAATTTGGCTTTTATTGGTGAGAGGCGCCTCGCTTGCTGAGCGGACGAACCCTTCGGCTCAGGTTTAATTCTGCCCGTGGCCCCCTGCTAGTGTGATTTGTCTCCCTGGGGACACACGTCTTCTTGCACATAAATAAAGCCTGCAGTCAACCGATCACTACACCGAAGCCAGCCTCCTGGATGCAGCATCCACCCATTCTCGGGCACCTGTCAGCTACACGATTCAGAATCACGGCCCCTTGCGTCCTTCATTGCACCAGTGGGATGTTCTGCCTTGCTGCTTGTAAATCAGTGAATATTTTCCTTCTGCGCTGCTGCATCCGAATGTGTCCAACGATTTTATGGTGGCCTAACAGGGTGCTGCTGTCTTCACCTGCTTTTGGTCTGGATAGCACAGCTAGATCTGTTCGGCTCTCATCTCCTCCAGCCTTTTGTTGTGCCGTGCCTTGTTGCCGGGCAACCGTGCAAACGACATCACCTGTTAGCTTGCGGAGCTGCACATCACACACATCTATGGCGACTAAAGAGAGGCAGATACTGAACACAGAAGTGGTGTTACAGAAGAAATGTTCTGCAAGAAATGTTCTAGTAGAAGGACACTCACGGAGACTGGGTAGCTCTCTCTGTTGCCTTTCTCGTGGAGTTCTGTGGTTCTCCGTTAAAGTGACTGGCCTTGGGGTCAGCACCTTGGTGAGCAGGGTGACGATCCTGTCCCACTGCAGCACGCCTCCGGAAGTTTCTGTAACTGTCCGCATTTTGTGTCACAGCTCAAAACCGTATGAGCTGCAAATCACGGCTAATGGGCCAACTGAGATTGAGCGGCCTGTTTAAATGATATGAATCCATTCTCTGGGCTCGGCCTGACACTGTTGTTTATTGGCTGGGATGGGAAATTAAGTTCCAACCACCCATTTATTCTGAGGATGATGATAATAATAAAGTTCCATCTAGGGTTCCACACGGCATTTATGTGAAAAGTATATTGCACATGTTAGCGGTGGGTTAGCGAAATTCATTCTCTCGTGGAGACCTAAGCCGTGCTTTCTACTTATAACTCCGTGGCATAATTGCGCCCGGGCAGTCGGCACTTAGTCTTCGCCGGAACGGAAAGTTTTCTCCGTCAGTCACAAAGTATCAGTCTGTGTCGGCGAGGCCTGGGCCATTAAAGAAATAAAATCAGCAGCAATTAGCCAAAGTGGGAGGTATTCATTATCATGTACTTTCAGCCAGGAGAAATACCCCTCAATGACAGGCTTGCTTTTCCAGCCCATTTATATGTAAATAAGATTGATTTCCAGCTGCGGACCCCCCCTGCCCCCAATGAGCAAGGCCATGGTTTTTAGACAAGAAGGACAGGGCGGGAGACTGTTTGTTTTTCTCTTATTAGTAAGTGACCCGCTGAAATTCCCACAGTTCATAGCACTTGGGACAATGTGTTGGCCGAAGGGAAGGCTGATATTCTCAGTTTTTCACCCCAAACTCTCTGAATCACCCCAAACACTTCACAGCACAGGCAGTGCCCTATATCACACTAGGTGTATGTATTCTCAGTCTACACTTTGTCTTTTTTTCTCTCCACAGTTTTTTTATACAGAGTACATCATTTTCCTTGTTTGATTTTATTGATTTTGATTTTATCTGAGGTTTTGGACAGCACTGTCATCGGAGGGTATTGGCCATAGAGGCATAGCAAAGGGGGTGTACAGTTTGTGTGTGTGTGTGTGTGTGTGTGTGTGTGTGTGTGTGTGTGTGTGTGTGTGTGTGGGGGGGGGGGGGGGGGGGGGG
>JAODKL010000001.1:41091180-41103434 GCA_026780765.1 Petrocephalus schoutedeni | reverse complement strand
GGCGCATCCTGTGCCGCAGAGCCTCCGTCGTGCCGCAGCGCAGTTCACCTGTTTCATAACTGTCATTCAGCGCTTTCTGTTTACACCCCCGTCGGTATAAAGACCCGAAAAACTGCTTTCGAGTTGGCATGGATTTTAAAAAGCAAGCAGTGAGTCAGCCGCATGTCGGAAGGATGAGCGTGTTACCGTGGTGACCCAAGCTTACATCATAGCCTGGTAAAGGGGGATTGCAGCTGAAGAATTCAATTGGTATCGATCCCCAATGGAGAAGCCCGGCATTTATTCTTGGCTGGTTCTGTAAAACTCTGTGAAAGATATACTCCCTAACCCTAACCCTAACCCTAGAGAAATGAGTTATTAATAAATGCCTGTCTTTAAGGGCAGTAAATTAGCATAATCGTTAAGGACATCAAGTAGTAATGCAAATGTTGTTGGTCCAAGGCCCTGGGGGACTCTGCGGTTGTATCCTTCAGTGTGGAGCTTGATCTTGCTACTTAAACTGTAAATTGCTCTGAGGGGGAGCACTGGCTCAAAAATAAAATCATTCTAAAAATGTTGCACTCGTATGTAAATGTAAGGCGTGGGGAGGGCTTAGTAATTCTTTTAACCCTTTTCCCGTGATAATTTCCCCATGTGAAATTTGCCTACCGTTTAGTGATGCTTTGGGGTCAGATTGACCCCAAACACGGGATAGGGGTTAAGGATGCGCATCTGTAGCACAAGTTGTGTAGTTGTGTGTGCACGCAAGCCTTGATGAGTCCTGGTCCTGGGGTTCTCTGCAGGAAAGTCTCCCTTGATACATTGACCAAGACTGGCACCTGTGTCTGCTTTATTAAAGCCCTGGGCACACTCTACCCCCCCCACAGAGAGCCAGTCTTCTGACAGGGGGGGCTAAGAATGGCCACAGACAGATCAAAGTGACACAGGACATTCAGAGCGGCAGTGTGAATGTCATACTGATGTCTTTGTACCATATAACATTTTGGGCACGTTTGTCTATTTCCTCTCAAAACACCCCGGTGTGAGTGGAGTATTCCCATGTTTCCTAACGATGAGGTTTATGAATGTTCAGATTATAATCTGCTGCTCGCCTGCGATAAGGCTTGAGGGGAAGCATACGCATTCGCCCTGATTATTCCTACCTACTCTGAGCATGTCGCTCCAGGGCTGTGAGAAGATCTCTCCCTTTGTCAGGATGGGAAGGGAAACGCATCACATCGCGTTACTGTGCAAACTGTATAATTTCAGTCACGTGGAACTGCTGGAGAGACACTATCACAATGGCTCATGCCTGCCGGCTCCTTTTCTTCTGAATCAGTGATTATCCCTTCAGAGGGACCCTGTCCAGATGTAGATTCCGTTTTCACGCCTGGTCTTTATTTTATTAGTTGTTAAAGAGTCGCAGTACTCACATCTGTGGTGTCCGTCTTGGTGTCGTGCTGCCAGTCAGCATGCCTGATTATTTCTCCCATGTGCCTAAAAAAGGAATTCAATAGAGGTTTACCCTGCCAGCTTATTCTCCTCACCAGGGGTGTGTTTTATTGGCCAGACAGGAAGACATAGACAGGCAGGATCGAGACGGACTGAATTCCTCCAGATGGGAGGTGATGGAAGAGATTTACAGCCACTGGGAGTAATTTGGTTGTGTGGGATAACGTGGCACGGGCCTTGCTCTGAAGGTGACGAGTGAGGAGAGGAAGGACAGTCGGGGGGAGGGATGGGTAGGAGATGAGGGGGAGAGCAGACAAGGAGAGCTGTCAACAGTATTAAGGTCCAGCACTCTGTAATTACCAAAGACTGGATGTGTCTTTATCACTGAGGGCACATTGCCAGCTGAGTCCCAACATAGCGCGCTCTTTCAAGCCAGCTGCAAAGGATGGCTGCTGAATCCAGCCACCAAACTGTGGAACATGCGGGCATATAATAATATAATAATGGAAGAACCGATTATCACTGTGTGACTGTCAGGCCTAACACTAGTGGTACAGGTTATGGCAGTGTCAGTAAGAGAAGATGAGGAACTTCATCAGTTTTTACTCCTGTGGGGTTCATCCAAAGCAGGGTCTGCTTATGACATCAAGGGTCTTCCAAGAGGTCTTCCAATAGATCTTGAACGGAGTTGTAAGTTGGAGTTAATCGTCATGTCTATCAGTCAGGTCCAGTTAGGTAATCTGTCACTGATCAGATAACAGCCACAAACGTGCTCCTAGGCATGCTAGTGTGGGTGTGTAGATCTTCAACCCACGTAATGACTCACTACTGGGCGGTTGTGTGGTCGGTGGTGTTGGAGTCTGAGATGGGCTATGGAGGAGAGGACGGAGGATGCCAGAGTCTGTGTATGAAGCGGACATTAATGCTGCTTACCGATTACTGAGGAGAGGCCATTCCACTGGTCCATTGACGTAGACTAGTAACATATGCACTGGAGTAGGCCGCAGCCTCCAGTCTGTGTGTCAGTCAGCCCAGTATCCCCAGTACTTACTTTGCAGCCCCTGGCAATAAGACCACAATGCAAGGATTTATATTAAGTGCGCACAGTATGATTGGCTGATGCACACCCTAGAGTTACTTGTCTCGCGTAAAACAAACGTTTCCTGGTTGGTCAGCATCCCGTTCTTTTGCTTTTGCGCTTGATTGGTCAGATGTTGAAGTCTGATTACCAGAAAAAGGTAAGTGGAAAGGAACTGAGCTGTAAAACTCTCATCCGGTGGTCTGCACTCAGTAAGCAGTGATTGCCAATGAAAAGTTGGATTTTCTAAAGTGTGCTACAGAATTGAGGCAGGTTACCATTCCAATCAGTTGGACTTTGATGATGTTATTAGCGAATTCGCTTCTCACAAAGCTTGTAGGGCTCCGTTGTGAATCTGCTGTGTTGTTTTTGTTTTAGCTTTATGGAATGATAAAGGATTGAGATGTAAGGCTTAAATGTGCGCTTTAATTTTCGCCACTTGAGTACTTTTTGGCACGGGAATGGGGCGGCACTTTCAGAGTCCGCCCCGCGCACCACTAACGCTTGTTATGCCACTGGACATTTCTCAGCTGGAATAATCAACATTCTATACTTAAGACTTAAAGTTTATGTACAGGGACAAGTATTCACTATGGGCTTTCGAAGGCTCAACTCAAAAGGCCTTAAAAACCCTAATTTCTCTTCACACTCCACTGTTTGGGCTGGTGTGTCATTTTTTTTCTTAAATTATGATGTGATTGTGTTTTCCAATTTCCTTTTCATGGATGGCTGATTTAACAAGCCTTTTTCTTCTGTTTGAAATTCCTTCAACCTGCCGTGTAACAGTGTAATCATTTTGTCACCGTGGGTGAGCGTTTTCCGCGGCACTGTCAATGGGAGACGCGTCCCTCTTTACGAATCGGTTGCGTCAGACTACATCCCATCTCGTAGTGCTGTCCAAATCAGCAGCTCTTTCTCTGAAAACGATTAGCAGAGGATGTGCAAGCTGAAGTCTCTTTGTGATTGCATTTATCAGAATCAGAATTAAAACAACGAATTTAATTTGGGGCGCCGCGCGGAACAGGCAAGGACAATCAAGACAGTCGACGTAATAAATTATATACGTAAAATAAAATGATTTGCCTAGTGTGGATAGTGTGCAGAGTGCAATGCGATCTAGCAGCAGGGGCCGTGGAAAGTATTATGCTTGGTGTGATGTGGAAGCAGGTGGTTAGATGGGCAGGAGGATGGACAGAATCAGTGGTTGTTGATGCCATAGGGAAACTGTTCTTTATTATTTTGTACATATGAATGAATATCGCATATGTATCCAATAGCCCCCCCACCACTATCCAAATCCACTGTGATCCGAATCCACCGAAAAGGCAAGCAGGAACATTCAGTCCTAGAATCTTTAAAGCGGCAGATATGAGTCGCCCTCCATCATTCCTGCTTAGGTGGGACTCAGTCCATCCTGTCTTCTGCTTTTTATAGCCACAGCAGAAGACGCAACAGGGCAGCAAACCCACAACATTGTTTGTTCAACACAGAGGCGGGGGGGGAGTGTAAGCAGACTGGGAGAACCATTAATTAACCATTAATGCTCTTCTATTATTAAGTACATGTCGCCCATAGGTAATTATACCATTTTCCACCAATATGCGCTGCATTATTAAACTACTTAAGTACTGTCGGTGTTGATGAGTCTGGGGTTAGGTAACATCTTAATAAAGATGTTTAAATATCCTCTGTTTCATTTGCATAACTGTGATACATACACTTCATGCACTAATCATTGCATTTGCAGTCAGCCATCAGAAGACTATCTAATTAGGTTCTCCTTCTTTGGGTCCCTGTAGGTATGTGCTGTTTTGAAGAAGTTCAGTGGATTCAAATACATCGTTCCAGACATAAATCACAGTGTCCCCTGTCGCCCACATGGTTTAATTACATTATTTAGCAGACATTTACGTCTGGAGAGAAAGTAGTGTTAGTCCCTGGAGTGACTGGGTTGAGGGCCTTGCTTAGGGGCTCAGCAGTGAAATCACTCTGGGTTGCCTGGGATTTGACCTGTCAGGCCAATACTGGCTCTTTTTCTTTTTTCCCAGACCACCAGCAGGATTTTTCCTTCCATATACATTTGAATGAATTATGTAGAAAAACCTATAATTTTTGTCTAGTTACATGGATATGCACCTTCAACATTCAACAGATGACATAGAAACACACAAATCCCCATTCACAGACTGTGCAGAAATAAAGGCATGTATGTGTGTGTGTTGGGGGTATTGCTATGACAGTGCACTGTTCAGGTTTTCATCAGGCTTGCAGGCCTCTCAGGGACATTAATAATTCATTCGGGACCAGACCGAACAGATCACTCATGCTAACCATGATTCACATGCTCTGGGACTAACTGCGGATTATTTTGCCAAATTTAAATCTGCACAAAGCTGCTGGTCCCGCCCCTTTAGCGCAGTGCCTGTGCTCTATACCTGAGCTTACAATATACCCGCCTGTGCTCTATACCTGAACTTACAATATACCTGCCTGTGCTCTATACCTGAGCTTACAATATACCAGCCTGTGCTCTGTACCTGAGCTTACAATATACCAGCCTGTGCGCTATACTTGAGCTTATAATATACCCACCTGTGCTCTACACCTGAGCTTACAATATACCCACCTGTGCTCTATACCTGAGCTTACAATATACCCACCTGTGCTCTGTACCTGAGCTTACGATATACCAGCCTGTGCTCTATATCTGAGCTTACAATATGCCCGCCTGTGCTCTATACCTGAGCTTACAATATACCAGCCTGTGCTCTATACTTGAGCTTATAATATACCCGCCTGTGCTCTGTACCTGAGCTTACAAAATACCCGCCTGTGCTCTATACCTGAGCTTACAATATACCCGCCTGTGCTCTATACCCGAGCTTACAAAATACCCGCCTGTGCTCTTTACCTGAGCTTACAATATACTAGCCTGTGCTCTATACCTGAGCTTACAATATACCCGCCTGTACTCTATACCTGAGCTTACAATATATCCGCCTGTGCTCTGTACCTGAGCTTACAAAATACCCGCCTGTGCTCTGTACCTGAGCTTACAATATACCAGCCTGTGCTCTATACCTGAGCTTACAATATACCCGCCTGTTCTCACTGACAGTCCCCTTCTTTCCTTTGTTCTTGCTACTGCATTTCTTCCTTTCTGCTTTATTCCCTTACTTGTCCCTTTCTCGTCTCTGCTACAGACTTTTTGTAAAGTGATCTGTAGCAAAATGTGACACAAATTGAGGCTGTGGGGAAAAATAGTTGAAAAAATAGCTACAGTAACTAAGACATCTAAGATGGCAAAATGTCACATTGGGCCCCTGAATAGTTGGGGGGGGGGGGGGGGCTGGCGTGGTGGATTTTACAGACTGGGCCCCAATCTTAGGGGCCCATATGAAGTGCTGAGGCCCCTGAATCTGCCAAGGTTTCCTGGCTCCCTTGAGTTCCCTGCACCCTGCTGCTTTCCGGTGACTCTTTGCTATGCTTCCTGACAGCACTGTTGGTTCTGTCGTTGGCCATTGAAGGACAAAGACCAGTAGGGTAACTTCCACCTGTTCGCCCTGTGTTATGTGATCGTAATTGCCAGAAGAAGCTGAATTTTGTGTGACTGAACTTTGTTCTACAGTCTGAATAGTTGCTCAGCCGGCTACGGGCTGACAGTGTCTTCCTTTTCAGGTTGTGTAGCAGAGCATCGGGTCAGAATGTTCTGATGTGTTCTGCTCTCTATGCACAGCTGTGTGTGGGAGTGAGGAAGGGTGGGTCAAAACCAAGTCGTGTCCACAGAACAAAATTACAATAATTAGCGTTGGGGAAAAGTGGAGGTCCTGTCTCTTTCTCATCTGTAGATAAACTGACTTTCGGCTCTTTAGAATGTCTTTTAAACTTTGGACCACGTGATCACCTCACGGGGGAAGTCGAAGCGTGAGGTGCCGACTGATGAGGGTGATGAAGGGAGCGTCCAGCATGCCGACCAAGGGAGATGATGGATACAGGCTGTGATGCTGATGCCTCTTCATCTCTCTTTCTTCCTCTTCTCTTTCTCACAAAGAGCTCCTGTTATCACCTCAATGTATTTGTCATTATATCATGAAATCAGCGTCATTGCAAGTAAACACACATTACCCCAGTCAGATTGTTCTCCAGATAGACAGAGTAAGACACATGATTTATCATTATATTCTGGGGCTGTGGGATGATCGATTTTGCTTACTTTGATTATGCAATGTCTTGTGTTGTAAGCAACAGATGACCTAAACGTAGCTCCCTCTGCAGTCTGACGGCTGTTGGATGTTTTTAAATGCTGCCCAAATATCACGCCCATAAATAACACATGTACCTCACAGATCCAACCTTTTCTAAACACAGAATCCTTATTTCCCCTCTCCGTTAATCTTTTTCTGTTTGGAGAGAGGTCACCATCAACATGATTCCTCCGGGGCTCGTAAGTCTAAGAGAGGGATGTCCAATCTTATCCACAAAGGGCCATTGTGTGTGCAGGTTTTCAGTGCAACTCCCCAATTAGGTCACTAATTAGAGGACTGATTGGCTGAAGAGTCCTCACACCTGGGTTTGAACAGCTGACGTAAAAAGGTTATCTCGAAGACCTGCATACACACCGGCCCTTTGCGGATAAGATTGGACACCCCTGGTCTAAGGGTTCTATCACTGTATCGAGAAGATCCCTTGTGCAACATAAAATTCATCTGAACACTCAAGCCTGTAAAACATCTAGCATTGGTATTGCGAGAACTGATGAGTCTTGACTGGTCCTGATCCCCTATACAAATGAACAGGGACCAGAAGTATCTGTGGGAAAAGCACAGAGCAGCGCCTCCTCATTTAGAGAAACTCTTGCTGCCCAGACAGGAATCCATTTGGGGTAACAAACTCTGCGGCTGGCGTGCTTATGAATCCGCCGTGTGGATATAAGAGCTGGGAGTTTGTACCCCCTCAGAGGTCTAACAAGCATGGACATGGAACATTATGGAGTCAGACTCCTGCACTGCCAGCAGGCACAGCACATCAGACTCTGCTACTTCCTACTCCACAAATAAACATTATTTAGAAGACTTTAATTGCCCAATATAGGGGTTCAACCAGAGCTAATTATTTACTCTAATTTAACAAGCTAATCATTTTATTTTGGTCCCTTATGTACAATTCCTGTGGCTGAATATATAAAGATATGTCAACAGTGAGGGCTAAAAATAATTAGAACAGTAGCATAATTGTTGCCTTCTTAATTACAAAACGGTAAGTAGAGGCTTCAGGGCTGAGTGTGGCTGAGCATAGAAACTGGTTTCCCTTCCTTCCTGCTTCCCTTGCCCCTTATTTTCCGTGGCAGTGGCTGTGAGGCTAATAACTTCTTGTGACACTCTCGTGGCACATCTGTGACCCTCCCAGCGATGGTGTCCGCAAGTCCGCTGCTTTTTCGAACACAGGGGCATATACTGTCTCACACACACACACACACACATACTTAGAGAGATATAGACTATCACACCCATACATACATACAGAGACACACACACTGAGACAGTTACATTCTCACACACACACAAACACACACTTAGAGAGACATACACTTTCACACACATACATTAAGAGAACCATACATTCACACTTTCAGAGATATGCTCTGTCTAGCACACTGCCTTGCGTGCACACACGCACACACACACACACACACACCTTTCAGTGCTAGACATGTTTTTTCAAAGCTGCATCCTCAACTAAAATGTGCAGGATCATTTCATGCTGGGCAGAATTAAAAGCATTTTTAAAAGATTATCAAGACAGCTGGGCTTCTGGCAGGATGAGTCTTGACTGGTGGCACGTGTTTGTTTTTTATGTTTCTCCCACGTACTGTTTACACGTGTTTCCTTCACAAATGTAGAGCACAGTTAATTGCCCATTGAATACTGCACTCCTCTGACCGGCTGAGAGAGAAGACATTAAACTTGGTTATAGAGCAGTAACAATTGACGGCCAGTAAAATGAGACCAGGGACATGCTCTGTGACAGCCTTGAAAAAGTCTTCAGTATAATGGAACGATTCCCCAGTCATGTCAAAACATCCTTGTGAAAAAGCCTGATTAAGGAAGGGAAGAACCATCTGTCAGACTGCTCTGCTTGCTGGATGAAGTTCACTCATCTCCAGTTATTTACGCTTTTCTTTTTTTTCCTTTTCTCTATTTTTGCTGCACTCTTAACACATTACATTTTTGTCGTGCTGGTGGTGTATGTATCTCCCGATAATCCCGTCTGCTAAGCGGATGAGATCTCAGCCATACAGGAAAATGAACAAATAGTAACAGGCCTCCCTAAGGGTGTTGTGACAGGAGAGTGGAGACATAGACGTCACCAACCACCCGCCCCCCCCCCCCTCCCCCGTTCCCCAGTGTCCGTTGCAGAGCAAAGCAAGGACTTGTCCAGAAGGGCATTGGCCTTAGTAAATGTAGGCGGTTGATCGGGTAAAGATTCCTGCCCCCTCCCCCTGTGAGTCAGTGTGCCTCCCTGACTCCGGCCTAAAGCCTCTGCCTCGCCCTATTTTCCCTCCCATCTTCTTCTCTGTCACCTCTCAGTCCTCGCACCTCGGTTCGCCAGCTTTCTGCTACCTTCAATTTGTCCTTCCATTATCTCTCCCCCCCATCCTCCTTTTCTCTCTATCCATCATTTTTCCTTTGTCCCCCAGCTCTGACTCACTGCCAGTCCCTCCATTCCCCGCTTCCCCATCCTCTGCCTCCGAGGAGACCTGCTGGTTTTCACCTGACGTCAGCATCGACATCAGACTGATGAACGTGGGGCAGTTCTTCCGCACTGAGTCACTGGTTTATAAAAATGAACCAGTTACGGTATGATTATGTGGCAGCCGTGAAAAGTGCCCGAGAAGATTGGAACGCAGAGCTGGAGCGGAACTAACTGGGCGGATGAGGAGCCTGAGTTTTTAGCATGGTCCCGATATAGAAACCATCTCCTAAACTTTGAGAAAACGCAACTTCGCAACTACACGAGGATTCGAGAGCCTTATGGGATGATAGTAAAAATTCATTGACCCACGAATCCCAGACCGCACAGCTGGGTTGAGTATTTTTCTGCCTGCTTTGTGGATGCAGCGAGTCAGAGGAAGCGGTTACATGGGGATTCACTGCGGCCTGCGATTCCAGAAAAATGAATGATGTTCACACCAGCCAGTCTCCATGTACAATCCAAGCATGTGATTCTGCTGTCAACTATGCTTAAACAGTGTCAATTTAAAGTTTGCGAGTGAGTAAAAATCCTTTTGTTTGCGGCCTCCAAACAGAAACAGGATGACAAAGCCGTTACTACATGGGCCCGCCTCAGCGTCTGACTTCAGTCAGTATTCAATGACAATACAAGGGGATTCAGATCAGTTGAGTCTGTCTCAGTGGTCATGGGGAAGATTGGCTTATATTTGAATAATCTAGTATCTTTTTTTTTTTTTTACTGCCCACACAGTTCACCACTCAGTGTAACGTTCCGCCTGTCATCTTCCCGTTATTTTGGCCGTAATGTCCTCTGGCGTTCAGATTTATTGTCATGAAGACTATCGGGCTGAAGGCAATTAGCAAGCATTCATGCATTGCAGGTTATTAACTCGGTGACCTCAGCCTCCATTTTGATAAGGATTATGTACGACTTCCTAATTCTTTAAACAAAGTGTAATGTAAAGTATTTTGGCAGACGCTTCCATTCGAAGAATGCTGATTCATAGCTCCCCTGTGTAAAACTGACATTTCTCTTCTTAGTGCAACTTATATTTGTGAATACCATAATGACCGCCCAGATAATTACATTTGAAGCCTCCTGAAGCTGTCATGCCTATTGGCTTAACATTTCATGCCCTCAATCAAAGAAAACGTTCATGTAAATGCGAGGGCATTAAGGTTGTATTTAAAACATTCAGTTTTTCATGTGTTCTGTGTTATTTCAGTCAGGATGATGACATGTATTGGCGGTAGGCCAATCAAAGACCCTGATCTTGGTCACATGGCTGTAATGTAATATCTTCCCTCTAGCAGCTCAGACAGATTAGCTTTAGCAAGTATTGATAAGCAGCCCAGCTAATAATGAGTGCCTTCATTTCATAATTCCCCTCAGTGAATCAGTAACTATGCTGCTTTTTGAAAGAGTCATTGCCTGTTCATGGTAAGATACCTACTAGTAGTGTCCCTTTGGGATTCAGCATGTTCCTCTGGAACTGAAGCCATTTTCCAGGATGACGAAGCTATTGTGTCTGGAGCCTTCCCCGGTTGATACATGTGTAGGCGACTTTTGATTGGTCTGATGTGTAGTAAGTACACCCCTGGTTTTGTATCTGTGCTGTTTTTGCAGAAATTTCTCTTTGCATATTTTTGAGAATCAGTTTATCTAGTCTTTCATTGTGATTAAAAAATTGATTGGGTAGCAGTTTACTTACTACTCAAAAACAAATCATGATGTAATATAGTTCCTGTATGAAATATATGGGCTGTCGCAATTGATTATTGATGAACACTTGGGACGAGATTAAGATACGGAGAGGAGCAGAAGGACTGGCTTGGTGTTCTCAGGATTTCCAAAAGCAGGCCAAGGCTCTGATTCTGGTGGTGTGTCTGGCCAGGGGCACAGGAGAGATTTTTGAAGTGGGGGGACCAAACAATAAGTAGGATGCCCCCCCCCCCCCCCCCACCATCTGCACCCCTGGGTCTGGTTTGCCTCGGGATACACCCTAGTCCAAATAAGGTAGATTAGAATTAGGTAGCCTGGAGTTCTTTTATTATGACATAGCCCATCCTCGTATGACACATACATGTACAGGTCAGGTTTGGGTGAGAGCTTAGGGCCAGTCATTTATCTGGCACCCCTGGAGTTGTTGGGGCTAAGGGCCCCAGGTGATGCCACAAGCAGTGTAACCGGCCAGTGGTATATTCCTTTGGTGGCCTTCCAAACAGAGGCACAGCGTCCTAACTCTCTGAGCCACGCACCAATGTCGTTGTCAGTGTTTGTAGTAAAGCTTTCATCATACAATGCTGAAAAGGTCAGAATGGTGAAGAGGACAATGTGTTTTAGAGAACAATATTACAAAGTATAGTAGATGAAAGGGCATGCATGTCGGTATTCAGCTAGTCCCTGCCTGGTTTCACCGCTCTTTTTTATTGGACATGTGGTTATGGGAACTTCCTTAACTGAGAAATGCCATCAGACTGGGGAGGCCAGGTGTCGACTGTCACTGCCAGCATGAGAGCGGAGCTGCTGTCCTTCAGCTGCAGTTCCTCGTCAATGAGGTGAGTAAGTACTGGTGAATAAGATAAGGGTACAGGGGAGTATGATGAGAGAGGTAAGATCAGAAGCACGAATAATGAGGAGAGTAAGAATATGAGTATGCTGAGTGAAGCTTAAAGTATGGAATAAGTATAGTGGGCCACGTGAAGTCAAGAATAAGTATGGAGAGTGAGGCTAGAGAATTTAGTAAGTATGGTGAGGGAGGCAATTGTTTAGTTTGCCAGGTAAGAGTGTGGGTAAGTATAATGAGTGAGGTAAGATTCTTCTATTGTCCATCTCAAAGGATCAAAAGAATTCCATGTCCATCAATATTGTTATAGAGATTGAAGCTATACAAGGGACAAGTTATGCTGTTCCCTTTATACAGTTCCCTTTAGACTGTTCCCTTTTAGACTGCTCCCTTTAGACTATTCCTATTAAGCTGTTCCCTTTTAGACTGCTCCCTTTAGACTATTCC
>JAODKL010000001.1:41049680-41065824 GCA_026780765.1 Petrocephalus schoutedeni | reverse complement strand
CACCGTGCCCACAGACTGGCAGGCCTGCTCGGGTGGGTTAGGGCTGGGTGGTATGACTGAGTGGATGGGCAGAGGAGGCACCGTGCCCACAGACTGGCAGGCCTGCTCGGGTGGGTTAGGGCTGGGTGGTATGACTGAGTGGATGGGCAGAGGAGCCCACAGACTGGCAGGCCTGCTCGGGTGGTGTTAGGACTGGGTGGTATGACTGTGCTTCAGGTTTCAGGTGAATGCTCTGGGGGTTGGGTGTCTCCCTGTGTCGTCGTCAGGTTTCCTCCGGGGTCTCTGGTTTACTCCCACAATACAATAACATGCTGAGGTTAATTGTAGCTGCCAGATTCCCCATAGGCATGAATGTTGTGCGTGCCCTACGATGGATTGGTGCACCAATTCCCATTCAATTTTTATCAACCCACCAGGTCCTGAATCCATACCCAATGCGGTAAGTATGAATTAATGTCACTGTGATGTCCATCTTAACTGAGGTCAGTCAGTCTGCATACGTGACAGCTTGTTTCGGTTAATTTGCACTAGAGTGTAGCAGTGGCATAACCAGGATGTAATACTGGTCACAGCCATGTGGGGGCCTAGGCAAGCGTCATCGGCTTTGTGCTCACTAAGAAAAGCAAACAAAGTTACCTGCCGATATCACAGGAATAAATACCTTCATGATTACTCTGACTCTGCAGTGTTAGGCTCACTTAAGGATGACTATGTAAAAGTTTCGATTTAATATCTGTCTCTGAAGGGGGTTTGAATATCCCCTGTGGAGACTGAAGCATCTAAATTTCTATATTTTCAGTACTGGTTCACTCAGAAGTTGACCTTGTGGCCTGTGCCACTATTAGATCAGAACAATATTTTCAAACACGTCTTTTAAATTAGTTGAATGGTGCTAAGGGAAGGTCTGCAAACTCTCTCTTCGCTGTGTGTGCGTCTCTGTGTATATTAATTTATTGAAGTTCCCCAGCAGGATCACACATAATTGAAGGTCAGGTTTCAGCAGGGGGACCTAGAAAATGGTAGGATGGGAGATGGGAGGAATTTACTCAGATTGTGTTGTGCTAATTTGAGAGCGAGTTGCATTACTCAGACATTACTCTTAGTAAGGCATTACTCTGAGGAGTTACCAAGGCTCATACTTACAGTTCCTTCACTCATCTATAATGAGGGCTGTTCTCTGCTTCTGTATGCCTCTGCTATCTTCCCTCTGCTTCTCCATAAATGATGAGCACTGCCTGCCTATATCTCTTTTTTCATGATCGTTGGGTTCCGCCTGGCTGTCTATCTGGTGAAACAGGGTATGCATCCCGACGAGCCATGCTTCAGCAGCTCCATGGAGTCAGCATGTACTCACACGACGAGCACCATGGCACCGCCTATTCCTGGAGTGAGAGAGGTAAGGGGTGTGGCTTATAGGGTTGGCCCCACCCACTTTCTTTCGCACAGTACGTTAGCTTGGTGGCTCTGATGCCTCACACCTCTTTGACTGGGGATTTGAATCCCACATTTTCCCTGCGCTGTGTGGGTTTCCTCCAGGTATTCTAGTCTCCTCCTGAAGTCCAATCACATGCCATTGGCATTTCTAAACTGCCTGTAGAATTCATTAATAGAGTTTTTAATCATCATTGTACATGTACAATGAAACTCTATATGCTTTCTCCACCAATGTGAAATTATATTAAAATACATGACAAATAACAACATATACACTATAGGTATATAGTAGGTGTCTAAATAGTAAACCAAAGTGCAGTAGTGCAGTCATATATTCTGCAGTCATATGGTTAAATGTCGGCAGCTTGTGGTGTGTGAGCAAGTGACCTGAGATGGATCTGTATCCCTGCCTTGTCCTGTGCTGCCTGATGTAGGCTGTGTTTCCCCCTCAATCCTTACCAGCACAAGCAGTTCGAAAATGGGTGGATGTATTTGTAAATTATTGCTTGTTTGTTTTTGTTCCTGATAAATTTTAATGTATTTATGACCGTTAGTGTGTGAGGCTGAATCATGGTACTGTTCAGTTGTTTGTGAATGACATCAATCTCTCTCTCTCTCTCTCTCTCTCTCTCTTGCACATACACACACACACACACACACACACACACACACACACACTAACTGTCATACTCTGTCGTGCAGCAGAATCTCGTGAGAACTCCTTCAGTCGATCTCGGAGTTCTAGCATCTCAAGCGTGGACCGAGAGGCCAAGGAAGCCATCACTGCGCTGCACTTCATGGAGTCATTTGCCCGCAAGACGGACATCGCCCCCTCACCCAGCCTGTGGGTGGGCACCAGCCTTGGTGTGGTGCTGGTGCTGGCCGTGTCAGCACCTGCAGGGACACAGGAGAACCAACAGGACTGTGTCACTATGTCGCCCAGTGGTGAGTGAGCCCTACAGGGCTCCGTCTCTGACTTTGGTCGGTTCCGTCCTAATATGATTCTCTCTTTGCCTCAGGTTCTATCCTGATAGGGTTCTTTCTCTGGTTCAACTTCTGTCTTAATTGGGTTCTGTCTCTCACTCGGGTTCTATCCTGATAGGGTTCTGTCTCTCTTCCTGTCTCTGTCTCTGTTCTCTCTCAGGCACTGTGCTAATGCTGAAGGGTTCAGTTCTGAGGTTTGCTTCCCTGGACTTTAACGGTAGCCTAATCCACACCCCATACGAGGTGTGGCAGGACCCCCACCTGCCAGAGAACTCTGAGCGCAGCCGCAGATGCAAGCCGGCCGTGTCCCGCTCCTCCTCGCAGGAAGTACCCGGCGAGGGCCACCTCGCTGTGGTGTGCTCAGAGAAGCAGGCTAAAGTGTTCCTGATGCCGGCACAGACCTGCCTGCACGCTCACAGCATCACCGAGTCGTCCTTTGTGTTGCGCGCCGATGTGGTGTCCATCAGCAACAGCGTCTGTCTGGCCTGCTTCTGCGCCAACGGCCACGTCATGACCCTCAGGTAACGCCATCTGCATCCTGTCTCCCACCGCTGTTCTGTAGCAGTACTGGCATGTAGGTCAGCTGCGGACCTGCCAGCAAACAGGCCACCAGCGAGCACAACACAGACTATTGCATCTGTCTGAGAGTGTTGGAAATTAGCAAGATGTTCAGTTCCTTGTGTGGAAGTGTTTAATGTCTCTTTTGAGAATTAATTCCTATTTAAAAAAAAACAATGCTATTCTGGTATTAATCTGATGAAATCTGCAAAGGGGGGTTGGGGGGTAATTCTGAATGAAAATACTGCGGTACCCGGCGCTCTCCCACCCCCTCGGCCCTCCCTCATCTGCCTGGGGGGGGATGTTTGTGGTACGAGATACATAGATGAAGTAGCATCAGAAGTTAGGTTAGCACACACCACAATTAATACTTCTGATAGTTCCTAATAATTATTATCTAAATATTGTCATATATACTTATATATTATGATATGATGATTAATTTGTCTGAGACAGCTAATACTTAATTCCCAGTTGTGTACTCTGTGACTGTGATTCTTTATGCTCAGCTGGTCGGTTGAAACAAAACCTTGGTCTGGATTTGAACTTTCTGGACCTGAACTTCCTTCCTCTGTTAATTATCGAAGCAGGCGCTCTTTCTGACTTTGGTGATGTAGCTCTTGTGTTTCGGTAGCCTGCCTAGCCTGAGGCCCCTGCTGGATGCCAGCTATCTGCCCCTGACCGACACCCGCATCGCCCGCACATTCTGCTTTGCCGGCGGCCAGGCGCTCTACCTGGATTCACCTACCGAGATCCAGCGGGTCACCTACAGCCAGGAGATTTGTGACACCCTGCAGGTTGGAGACCCCCGTGTAAACATACCTCAGAACTAAGAGCTGATTGTATATCAGATGGTGGGCTACATTGCCATGTCTGGTCTGAACTGTCCCACATTTTCTCTGTTGTGCGTGTACCCTATTGAATACTTGCAGTCAAGAACTAGGAGCCGATTGTAAAAGCAGACATCCAGGTTTGGCAGCCCATTGTATGCCTGTACAGATTTGCAGCTGTGCATGCACCTCAGGGACAACTGGCAGTAAAAAAAAAACAGGAGCCAATTGTAAAAGCAGAATGTGGATATTTTTATATTAAAAATAATTCTGAGCATGCATACTCGTTTTCAGCTGAGAAATTCAGAACTTAATCTATAGACAAAACATCAGAGACCGGTGTCATTTTACTGTTATTTGCGTAGCACTTTGAGCTGCATTCCTTATATGAAAAGTGCTGTATAAAAAAAGATAATTATTAAGATTATTATGTTATTTTAATAAGTACAAAATCAGAGCCATTGCATCCTCCAAGAACTCCAGGCGTCTGTCTCCAAAGCCCTTTTCAGATGAATTCCCTCCAGGCATGGAGCACCTTTCCTTACTATCTGCCAGATATCCAGTCTCTTCAGTACGTCACAATGAGATAAGAAAATGGTGCTGCTCTATTGCCACCTGCTGGCAGTATCCTGCAATGACATTGCAGTTCAGGCACTTAACCAATGCTATCTATACCTACTTCAATTTTCTACCTATTTGTTCGGATTTTATGCCTATGTATATGAATTTATTATCTATATGAATTATTTAATATGCTAAAAAGTATATGCAGGTTTAGTAGGAAATAAACTATATTGCATGACATCAATTTATTGTATGGAAACGTGAATGTGACTCACACTACTGTGGTGTAATGTAATATCTTTTAAATCTCTTAAAGTGTGATGAAAAACATTTCATTGCTGACATTATATTTGTCACTGTAGTGTTATTCTGTGTTATGTACATAATGCATGTTGTGCCACCTGTGTCTGGCCCGTTGTTCTCTGTGACTCACTTGCTAACATGTGCCCACTCTGCTCTCTGTGACTCAACATGTGTCTGGTGTCCCCCTGTCCTGTGTGACTCACCTGTTGATCTGTGCCCCTCTGTCCTTATGTACATCACCTGTTGATCTATGCCCCTCTGTTCTTACGTACCTCACCTGTTGATCTATGCCCCTCTATCCTGTGTGACTCACCTGTTGATCTATACCCCTCTGTCCTTACGTACCTCACCTGTTGATCTATGCCTCTCTGTCCTTACGTACCTCACCTGTTGATCTATGCCCCTCTATCCTGTGTGACTCACCTGTTGATCTGTGCTCCTCTATCCTATGTGACTCACCTGTTGATCTATACCCCTCTGTCCTTACGTACCTCCCCTGTTGATCTATGCCCCTCTATCCTGTGTGACTCACTTGTTGATCTATACCCCTCCGTCCTTATGTACCTCACCTGTTGATCTATGCCCCTCTGTCCTTATGTACATAACCTGTTGATCTGTGCCCCTCTATCCTGTGTGACTCACCTGTTGATCTGTGCCCCTCTATCCTATGTGACTCACCTGTTGAGCTATACCCCTCTGTCCTTACGTACCTCGCCTGTTGATCTATGCCCCTCTGTCCTTACGTACCTCACCTGTCCTTAAGAACCTTACCTACCTCACCTTACATACCTCACCTGTTGATCTATGCCCTTCTATCCTGTGTGACTCACCTGTTGATCTATGCCCCTCTATCCTGTGTGACTCACCTGTTGATCTATGCCCCTCTATCCTATGTGACTCACCTGTTGATCTATACCCCTCTGTCCTTATGTACCTCACCTGTTGATCTATGCCCCTCTGTCCTTACGTACCTCACCTGTCCTTAAGTACCTCACCTACTTCACCTTACGTACCTCACCCGTTGATCTATGCCCCTCTATCCTGTGTGACTCACCTGTTGATCTATGCCCCTCTATCCTGTGTGACTCACCTGTTGATCTATACCCCTCTGTCCTTACGTACCTCACCTGTTGATCTATGCCCCTCTGTCCTTACGTACCTCACCTGTCCTTAAGTACCTCACCTACCTCACCTTACGTACCTCCCCTGTTGATCTATGCCCCTCTATCATGTGTGACTCACCTGTTGATCTATGCGCCTCTTTCCTGTGTGAACCACCTTTTGATCTATGCCCCTCTGTCCTTATGTACCTCACCTGTTGATCTATGCCCCTCTGTCCTTATGTACCTCTGTCTTGTGTGACTCACCTGTTAATCTGTGTCCCTCTGTCCTGTGTAATTCACTTGTTGACCTATGTCCCTATGTCTTCCACGACTCACCATTCAACCTTTGTCCCCATCTGTCCTCCGTGGACTTCAGGAACTGCTGGGTGATTTGTTTATCCCACTGGAGACCCCAGAGGTGCAGAACCGTGGTTTTCTCAAGGGCTTCTTCGGGAGCAGTGTCCAGACTTTGGACAGGGAGGAGCTGTGTAAGTGAGCACCCCATCATGAGCAAGTGGGACCCACTTTTTTAATTATAAAACACATGAATATAATATAAAACCTATTTTCTTAAATTAGATTTTCCTCATATCTTCACATCTTTTACCAGTTTGCCACTGGGACAAGAGATTTGCTTTTCTTTCCTATGGGGTCTAATTATTACCTTCTTTGTATAAACTCATATTGAGCTATAAATAAACCCACAAGGGCCCCATAAACCCAGAGATCCCATAGAAAGATACTCAACCCTTAAATAAGTCCTTGTTAGATCACACAAATGCTCTGTCCCACTAGTCGGGGAGGCTGCAGCAGGGAAGGCGTCACGCAGCCTGGCCCAGCACATCCCTGGCCAGGCAGGTGTGGAGGTCCTGAGGGGCTGCGCTGGGGGAACGGTGGGGGACCTGGCGAGGGCACGGCTGGCTCTGGATGAGAGAGGGCAGCGCCTGGGAGAGCTGGAGGAGCGCACCTCCCACATGATGTCCAGCGCAGAGAACTTCTCCAAGCACGCCTATGAGGTACGGTTGCCGAGACGCTGTCGCCGTGGCGCAGTCGCTATGGTACACGCTTCTCCGCTTTGCTCATGCTGCACTGTTCGTCTCGTCTACAGCTGATGTTGAAGTGCAAGGACAAAAAGTGGTACCAGTTTTAAAGGGTTTCTTCACCTGGACTCGTGCTGTGTCATGCGGCCATGTTGCCATTCGGCGTGCAAGAACGAGAAAGCATCCCGTTTGTTGCCATGAAGAGCGTGATGGATGCTTCTTGGTTGGGGAGATGGGAGGTGGACCTCCAGACACTGTAGATCATGATGAATTGGACTGAGACCGAGAGCCGCATAAGAATGTTCTTCTGTTTCCTGTCCACACTGGACTTCCATATGTCTGAGTGTCTGAGTTCCTGTTTTACCATGTTGGGGGTTTCTTGTGTCCCTGAGGTCTTGAGTTGTGACTTCTCTAAAGACTTGAAGCAGACTGCATAAAAATGTGCTTTGTGAAAGAAAATGCATAAAATCGCTACTTTAAAAAAGTTACATAAAATGGTAACTATAAAATGATGCGTGGAAATATATTTATATCCTTTAAAAAAACGAACAAAAAATTTCATAAACCGATATCTACCCGCATTGACCAAAATACTTTTTCTTCACTTCTCAAGCAAACTGTGTTTTATATTCAGAATTGGAGCTTCAGTGTGCTGCAGTGTTTACCTTTCAAACTGAGGGTGTTTGAATCATGTCAAGTGTCTGAATGTTATGACTCAGGGAACATTCAGCCCTCTAGCTATTGTTTTTGTGTTCCCATAATTATTAGACTTGGCACATAGTCATGAACAAATTATTCACAGTTTTCATGTCAACATGCACAGTAGCTGCATGACGCTAGCATAGCTGGAAATGGTGTTAAATATAACACGTATGCTACAGAGAAACAATCATGAAGACATGCAGGTGGTTTTTATATTTGACTCAACCAATCAACCATTTAGTAGTGTCTGATGAAGATAGACTTTTTTGTCAGTGATTTTGCCTTGTGGGGCATTGAAATGGTTTATTGCAGTGAATCCAGTGGATATACCCTGTCTGCCAAAGCCAATGACTATAGTATACCTCTTCTAGCTGTCTAAGTTTTGGTAGCAAAATTTGCACAGTGATGTCATACATTTTTTGTATTTGCTAAAGCTGGGTATACATTAAAAAGAGGCATTAAAAACAAAGAATACCAAAATATGTAATTAACAGATATGGACTTCCATGAATAGTGTTACTATAATGAAAAAAGTTGAAAAGTTCAGTCTTGTAGTTCTGTGGTATACATACACAATCTAAATCAAAACTAATGTTGAAGCTGAATTTGTGTCTACATGTTGTTTTACTAAACATCGCTTTGTATAATATTGCTTGCTTATGTGGTAACTTTCCAAAACCAGTTGATAATAAGAAAGAACTTTTTAAATTTACATTTGTAAAATGTCTGCTGATATTTGTAATGTTTGTAATATTGTGCAATAATAATTATGTTGTGTCAATATTGGCATATAAGGTAAAATATCTTAACATTCTTTGAGAACTTAAATCGCCAAAATTCACAGTATTTGCTGTTTCTCAGTTAAACTATAGACGTAGATTACATGTAGGTTAAAAATGTGAAAAAAAATGCCATTATTCTGTTTTGAAATGACAATTGTTCTTTTTTTTCCAAGGTCTGCAACATCTGTGTTTTCTTAAAAAAAAAGAAAAGGCCAGCTGCTGGACCTGATCTATATATGGAAAATACTCAGGACCCTAAACAAATCAAACTCTCAGTAGTAAAGTTTCTTTGCAAACCAGAATACCCCTCTAAAGACCTAAACATTTCAACAGTAGGCCCTCTATTATCGATGGTCATTTGTGGTAAATATGAGTTTATTTTAGTATCTTTTCTTATGTGTAATGTGATGTGCAGAAAAAAACATCAAACATTACAAATGATGCAGGTAGAGTTAATAAATTTGGGAAGAATGCATTTCTGAGGGTCCTGTAGTTTTTATTTTGTTAAACACTACTTTAATGAAGTTTAAGAAAGATAAAAAAATGTAGGCTTTTGTGTGTCTGAAAAATATGATGTGTCATAAGATATTCTCATTTTATTGATAATTCTTGTTTTGAACATATCAGTGCACTAGCTTTAATGGCTAAACAATGAAAGCAGAACTGATCCAGTGCTTTTGGGGGAAAAAAATATATATACAGTCAAGCCCGGAATTATTCATACCCCTGGCAAATTTTGACTTAAAGTTACTTTTATTCAACCAGCAAGTTTCTTCTTGATTGGAGATGACACAGGCGTCTCCCAGAAGATAAGACGATGTACAAGAGGCATCATTGTGGAAAAAAATATTTCTCAGCTATTATTTACATTTGAACAAAAAGTGGCATGTCCAAAATTATTCATACCCTTCTCAATAATCAATAGAAAAGCCTTCATTGGCTATTACAGTAATCAAAAGCTTCCTATAATTGCTGACCAGCTTTTTGCATGTCTCCACTGGTATTTTTGCCCAGTCATCTTTAGTGATGAGCTCCAGCTCTTTTAGGTTGGAGGGTCTCCTTGCCATCACCCTGATCTTTAGCCCCCTCCACAGATTCTCAATGGGATTCATGTCAGGACTCTGGCTTGGCCACTGCAACACGTTAATGTTTTTGTCTGCTAACCATTTCTTCACCACTTTTGCTGTGTGTTTTGGGTCGTTGTCATGCTGAAATGTCCAGTGGAGCCCAAGGCCAAGTTTCTCTGCAGACTGCCTAATGTTGTTCTTGAGAATCTTGATTATTGCTCTTTTTTCATGGTGCCGTTTACTCTGATTAGGTTCCCTGGTCCATTGGCTGAAAAACACCCCCAAAGCATTAGGTTCACACCACCATGTTTGACAGTGGGGATGGTGCTCTTAGGGTTGAAGGCTCCTCCTTTTTTACGCCAAATGAAGGATACATCATTGTGGCCAAACAGTTCAATTTTTGTTTCATCTGACCATAACAAAGAAGACCAGAAGTCTTCTTCTTTGTCCAGATGAGCATTTGCAAAGGCCAAGCGGGCTTTTGTGTGCCGTGGCGTCCTCCTTGGTCTGCGTCCGTGGATCCCAGCATTGTGCAGTGTCTGTTGGACTGTCTGCCTTGAGACGTTGCCACCAGCAGAGCCCAGATTCACCAGGATGGCCTTGATGGTGATCCTTGGATTCTTTTTCACCTCTCTCACTATCTTTCTGGCCAGCACAGGTGTCACTTTTGGCTTCCGACCATGTCCTCTGAAATTTTCCACAGTGTGGAACGCCTTGTATTTATTATTCCTTATAGCCCTTTCCTGACTTGTGAGCAGCTGCAATGTGCAGCCGCAGGTCCTCAGAGAGCTCCTTTGTCTTAGCCATGACTGTCCACAAACCAGCTGCAGAGAGCTGCTGTTTTTCACCTGTTGAGTTGATTAAAGCAGCTGTTCCCAATGAATCAGGGACATTAGGATGCTTTAGAACAGCTTGAACTGTTTGGAATGGTTTCTGGTTTTGGAATGGAGAACTTTGGATTTTCCCAGAGACTGTGACAGTTTGCAAAAGATATGAATAATTTTGGACATGCCACTTTTTGTTCAAATCTAAATAAAAGCTGAGAAATATTTTTTTCCACAATGATGCCTCTTGTACATCGTCTTATTATCTTCTGGGAGACGCCTGTGTCATTTCCAATCAAGAAGAAACTTGCTGGTTGAATAAAAGTAACTTTAAGTCAATATTTGCCTGGGGTATTAATAATTCCGGGCTTGACTGTATATGTGTATATATTAATTTGGCAAAGAAAATACTTACTTGTTTACAGTACACTTTTATTTGCAGCGATATGTGGCCGCGATTTGCCTTTACATCGCACTATGTGCACCCTAAATAAAGTAGGTCGGACAGATTCACCGACCAGACTTGCTGGAGGTAGCCGGTCACCTGAACGTCACAAGAACTATGCTCAACACTCAGCCAGGTCCCGCTGAAATCAACGTCGTTTAAATTAAGCCTATCCACATTCTGCTCTGCTCGCAATCCGCCATCTGAATCTGCGCCGTCCGTAAACACTGCAGGGGTGACATACGGACGTTTACGGGCGATTACGGGCATTCCCCTTTAAGTACCACAGACCGACGGTAGCTACACGTGGCTAGTCACGTGACCGTGTTTACACGCGCGACCTCAGAGCCCGTCAGGCTGAAACGTCACGGCTCGGCGAGGCGCTCCGCCGGGCGCCGGCAGCCTAGCTATCAAATCCGCCAAAACACGATTAATAGCCCCCAAGCAGCCGAGGCTCCTTTGAGCACGAATTCGCTACCTCCCCTCTGACCAGCCGGAACTGATACAGACCATGCCGGTATCAGCGGTCAACAGAAACTACTTTTTAACATTTTCGAATGTTCCCCTAAAACTTCCCCGAAAGAGGACGCCACCACTAATAATAACGCATTATATAAACACACCTTACGGTTAACACTTTCTTAAGGTCTTGTGAGTTACTTGGGTTAACACACGATATCCTAGCTAAACGGCAAACCGAGGACTCGTTTGTAACACTAATGAAAAAAGCCTGTGTGCTTGTTGTCCAGGTAGACATAAAATAACTAAAAAGAGAAATTAAATATGCAACAGCGACGTATACCGGGATAATGAAATACATCGCTACGAACTGGGTGAACAATGGCAGCACCTTTTTTTTCTTTTTAGCAAACTACAGCATCGGGATAGCTTCCGATATGCAAATACATCGGCATCTTAAATTATTTTCATTCGCCATTAGAGATGAGTAAATTATTAGATAACAGATAAGACGTACCCTTTATTAGTCCGTTATATTGCAAAACCGACTACACTGCTGTTATTTTCTTTGTCAATGCGCTGCAGTTCAGCACGGTGGATGCTGGGATAGTGGAGGGTCTCGGGAATTCCTCCACGGCCAACCTGTGACGTAATGATTTTTCTAACTAACTAAAACGCAAACTGTATTTTCCTCCAGCCTGGAATCCGACTCATCCCGATTAAATACGGGTGTAATAGTCATTGAAAGCGGATTTCGCGAGGGAATAGTAAGCACATTAAAGATACATAACTGTTACTTGTTCTAAGACCTTCAAAGAGAACTATTTCACCCTCACCTATTTATGAGACAAAACATGCGGACTGTAAAAGTGGCAGCTAAGAAAACGCCACTTGTTTGGGTTGAGGTTCTGCATCTTGAATGACATAAATTTATGTCTTTCTCACTATCAGGCACAAAAAAATAGGTGATGTGTTTTGCATTTTTGTTTTTAAAACATAAAATAAAGAATTAGGGCTCAAAAATACCCCCTTTTAGTCAAGTTTTACATCAAGATGTGACATTAAGTCTCTGATGATAAAATATATTCCTCATGTAGCGCGAGACATTATAAAATGGGGAGATGAGGAGAAAACTAAATGATCTTACCTGGCATGTCCTCATAATTATTTTACTTGCTTTAATGCCCATTTGCTCGGCTTTAGATTATTCGTTTTTGGTTTTTTTATTAACTGGTATGTTATTTGTTGATTGATTTAACAATTAGAGCTGCAATTCTGCCAAAATATCCTTCACTGCAGGGCCGTTGTCCACCTCATGAACACCTCTAATGTTCCCAATGGCCATCAAGATGGCTGTTTGTTGCAGAAAGGAAGCATGAAATTTATGTGGGCCGGTGGTGTGCTAATGGCCGATTTTATTTTGCAGGAAGACTTAAAAAAATACAAACAACCCTGGAAAGCTTGACGGATATATATACAGTATTAGGAAATGAATGATAGCATCAGCGTCGTGAACACCCAACAGCGTTGTTATGAAGATGCAGTCAAGATCATGGTGTTTGGGATTATTTTTTGCAATAAGTTGCTACTCTATTTGTAGAAGGGACAAAAATATCTATTAAAGTGTATGAGTGTGTGTTGGGGAGATGGGGTTAGAGAGGTAGAGATAGAGACAGACTTTTAACAGCTACAGTAACAGGACCTTTTTCTATTTGAATGAACAACTTTGAGGTTATGTTGAGGACATGTCCTTAGTCATCGGTGCCGGTGAATATGGGGAAATGTGGCAGTCCCAGTAACACTAAGAAGGTAAGGGGTAAACTGGCTGGTTTTCTATTTGTATAGCAGAACAATATTCAAATTTCACATGTCATGTAGGCCTATACTTAACAATCTCAGACTGATTGTTACATATTGAGCTTTTTTTGCACAGACACTATGAAAAAAAATCACAGTTTTAATACAGGCAATTTAAGAAATTTCCCTCAGGGATTAATAAAGGTTTTCTGATCCACCTTAAGATCCTCTTCCGTTTGTACTCTGATGTACATTCAGATAACATGCTGCATTCTTCTCATACGTGCATTTTATATTGTATGTTTGTAATAAATGATATATCCAGGGAGCGATTCAGTTTTTTTTTATTAGAATTCGACATTATGTCAGTCCTGGTTTTCTACCGCATAGGATGTTTAATCTCCTTATGATTTAGGTGAAGCCGTACTATGGGAAATCACTATTCCGGCGACCTGACCTTATCGCCGGACACGGGACCTGCTGCCGGGGCTATGAAGAGAGAGCTGTCAGAAGGGGGTATGGCTGAGTAAACACAGCGGATCTCGCAGTCTTGCCCTTACACGATTAATTCTTCCGCCGTCAGCCTACCGCAATATTATCCCCATGACTTAGTTGCAAGGTATGTCCCGCCCTCTGTATACTTTTACGAAGTCATGACACGAACAAGAGTGGCCAATCCTTCCAGATATGGTCATCAAAATTTCCGACGGGAAGCCCTGTCCCTACAGTGCATTTCCCATACCTAACAAGTCTAGCCACCTATTGTAGCAGTTGCATTGTAACGTGTTGATAAGTCGCGTCCCTCTCGACAATCGACGGAGCGTGACGCGGCGTGAAATATTTCAATAACTGTATCAAAGAGCAAATCCCCACCCCCTATACAACACTGGAAAAGAACCCGAAGGGTGGGGGCTTTATGGTGTTCATATAACGCGCGAATCGCGTGGCGCTTCTGCTTTACTTATTCACCAGAGCTAAATATATAAATACACTGCCATTACAAGCAAGGCAAAAATATAATAAATCTACGCCACGGCCACACAGTTAAAAGTGCCTGGTAGATTTTCCTTTATCCGTGTTCCTGTACTTATTATACGGAAAGGGGCGGAGCTCTCCCCGACCGTATTACATATTTCTAGTAGGCGTGGTTACAGCGGGCGGGCTCAGCCAATGGTATGACGGCAGTGGAAAGAGGGCGGTTCAGCTTCTTCGGAAGAGAAGTTCTCTATCAGCGCGAGCCTGAGCACTGCTCAGTAAAGACAGATAGAGTCAGGCGGCAGTAAGGGGTGGCTGTACGACCCTCTTTTGAGGGGGGGTGCGATTAAAACAAATATATATACACACATATACACGCCCAGGCCGCAAGATAGGTCCTATGTTGACATTGTCTTTTTTTAGTAAGCATATAGCTATATCTCTGTATTTCAAAAATGCCTATTTTACTTTTCCTGATAGACACGTCCGCTTCTATGAATCAGCGCACTTATTTGGGTACGACGTATCTGGACATTGCTAAAGGCGCGGTTGAGATCTTTATGAAGGTAAAGAGTAATTTTACCCCGACTTCTCAGTATATTATGTTGCCTTGTTGGAGCTGAGAGTCCCTATTACAAAATTAGTCGAAAATAACGTGTATTGTTTCGTTTTCTTTAACAGCTGCGCGCCCGAGACCCGGCTAGTAGAGGCGACAGGTACATGCTAGTTACATTTGATGAGCCACCATACGGAGTTAAGGTAAATAAATACTGTTAAATTGTGTTTTTATGTGGTTGAGGCAAGATGTTTTCTGACAGTGAGACTCTACTGTCCCTCTGGTTCGTAGCTGCGGGTTTGAGCGGACTCCCGGCGGTGAAAACGACTAATTTTTGTTAAAATACCCGCAGACCCGGAGCAGCGCAGCCTCGGAACATGGCGGACATTTTGCTTTTGTACTAGCAGAGCGCTCGAACGCTTAGATGGAGGCGGGGAGATTTATGATCGACAGTGACGTCACGTGTGACGCAATGGCGGACTAGCTCGTCCCGGATTGGACAACTGGCCTGCATCTCGTCCTATTTTCTTCTTTCGCATCCGCTTAGTGGCTTCCTTAAAGTCGCTCTCATTGGCCAACGCACACTGGGCTACTCAAACTTGTTTCCCCCCCCTCTGTGTGAGAAAATGTAGGAAGATATTTCCTTCATAACCTTTATTTTCCCACACAAGTTGTAATTGTTATAATTTTCTTTTTGACTTTTGTCTTTTAAAAAGTGCCCATGCAATCAATCTATTTCCTGTCCCCCAATACCAGCACACACACAGACAAACACTCACACTCCCCAATCCCTCCCACTGCCCTCTGTATGTAATACTTCCAGTTTATGACAGAGAACCATCCTGAAGGTTTTATAAAGTAATTTTTGATGCTGCCAGAAGTCGAGAAAGTCAAGGCATTGTTTACCTCACCATGCAGTATTAGGAGAGTCTGATCTGGGACAGGATGTATGCTAACAATGGCCGTCAATCTGTGGACAGTTTTCCCATGCATAAGCGTGCGTGGCACAGGACGGAGACCAGCTCCAGGCATTTGAGCAGGGTCTTTGTTGAGCTTCACATTAGGCAGGACGCCCATTCAAACTCCAGTTAAATCAATCAGGACCCCAGTGCCCTTTACTGGAGGGCAGCCATAACTCTATACTTACATCTCTGATTGGCTAATATATTTTTTTCTTATCATCATGCGGTCGTTTCTTTGAGAAATACACTCTTTGGACCCTTGTGGGTCAGTGGAGTGTAAATCGGTACTGTTCAGAATTGAGTTTTCTGAGTATTTCAGTCAGAAATGCACGCCCCCACCTTCTTGAGATAAACCCAAATCTCCCAAACTCCTGGGCTGCTTGTTGAAGATCCTGGCATGTTCGTTTCTTGCATAAAGAGTCGTGAGCATGTAGGACTGTGACCCCCCCCCCTTGTGAGGAGAGCAGTGCTTACTAATCTTTCATTACTGGATGATATGATTCGGCTCCCCTGCGGTCACTGTGGTGTCATGCGTCTGCAGACTCAGCGGTGCGTGTTGGGGGGGGGGGGGGGGCATGCTGGCGTGTTTGTTTGTGCAACACACTGTAAAATGCATATGGCTGCAGCCATCCGCGTACGTTAGGCAAGCTGCTTGCTGGTCCCACATGCTTTTTCCAGTGCTGCGCATTATGGCTTCACCTTGCCAGCTGTGATGCTGCATGCATGCCCGCTGTACAGCTAGATGTATGTAACACGCCC
>JAODKL010000001.1:41007243-41037784 GCA_026780765.1 Petrocephalus schoutedeni | reverse complement strand
GGTACTCCGGTTTCCCCCCACAGTCCAAAAACATGCTGAGGTTAATTGGAGTTCCTAAATTGCCTGTCGGTGTGCATGTGTGAGTGAATGGAGCCAGAGTAGAGACTCAAATCCTGGTTTTCAGTGGCGTGAGGCAACCCTGTTAGCCCATAAACCAATAAAATATCTTAAACTTGCTTATAGGAAATTTAGACATTTTAATTGTCTGTTTTGTCAAGGTAAGAGCTGTGTAAGGCGAGAACCTGTAAAGTATACATACAAATAGGGTGACCAGATAATCCAGGTCAAGGAGGACACTTTGAGCTACTTCAGATTTTACAAACAAACTTTAAAACTTAAAGGCCCCTGTGCTCGGCTAAGTAGTTTAGTTCTTCTTGTGCTTTGACTGGTTTGTTTTCTTGATTGAAAGACACAACCAGCTGTTTCACATTAACATTAGTGACACAAACATGATTATAGGAGACTGACCAATCAGCACACAGCAACCATTCAGTCCTTTTGATTTAAATGGTTTACATATCCTGTCCAAAGTGTTCTCTCTGACATGGATGATTGCAGTTGATACTGGTATGGATACTGGTTCATCCTGTAGAGGGCACCATTGTACCAAACAGGAAACTCTAGGGGAAAACTGGGAGGAAAATGCAGACTGGCTGGACAGGGCCTCCATTTTCCAATGTCTTGTTTTCTTTTTAGCCACACAGGAAAGCTAGAAATATACCAGAGGTACCCTATACGTGTCAGCTGGTCAATGGGCAGAGTGGATGGGACAGGAGCCTTTCTAGCCCGTTGTTCCAAAAATCTGTTCTCCCCTCTTTTGGGGGGGGGGGGGGGGGGGGGGGGCGTATCACAGGTACAGATATTACCCTTGCCCAAGAAACCAGCTCTGCAACATCATAGTTATGTATTGAAACATCACTTTTAAAGAACACTTGTACAATTACTAATGTCACTATGTTGAAAATCACGAGCCTTTTAAAAACGGTATACTAATATATTGAAATATTAACAATCCACTGTCCATGTTATCCGCTTCAAGCCCTTGGCTATGCTATGGATATGCTCCCTTCTACCCCAAGTCAAGGCCCTGGCTACTGCTGCATAAATCATCGCTTCTTTCACATGAGCTTGTGGCTGACATCTTCTCAATTATCTACAGCATAAAGATGGAGTTAATAAAATGATGTGGATAACCCTTTGCTCCACACCTTAGTTTGATTACCGTATTTCTTTTTACAATGTGCTGAATTTTGTTGCCTCATCTCTCTAACACTCTCATGATATACTGTGTCTTTATCTTATCTCCGCCTTTATATCAGTAAAATCAGGAGGCCCTGGTCACGTACTCCACAGAACCTCACCAAGCCTCGCCTGCATCACACTGAATGGACCTCCTAGGCTTCACCATGTGTCACGTCCAACAAGTAGCATTGCAGTGCTAGTGATGCATAGGTTGTGGGTTCAAATCCTGGAGCGCTCATATAATATCGCAACCCCTCTATTGTGAGTCACTTTGGACATAAGTGTCCATTAAGTGAATAAATAATATGCCACAAAGTTCAGAAAGACTTATTCCAACTTATGTACAAGTTAGTGATAGGGAATTTGATACATCATACGCAGGATGTTTTTCGTGAAACAAGCTATGACCTTGGTTTAAGTTTGACAAACTGACATAAGAATATCAGTCAATAAGGGATTAAAGCAGCACTTTACTTGAAGGAGCATGAGTAATTACTCTATGAACAAATATAGTAATTACATGAAATACATGAATAGGTATAATTGATTAACCCTTTTCCGGTGATAATTTCCCCATGTGAAATTTGCCTACCGTTTAATGATGCTCTGGGGTCAGATTGACCCCAAACATGGGATAGGGGTTAATGATGAACAAAGACTTTCAATGGGGTTAAGGTCCAGACTCTGTGGCGGCCAGTTCATGTGTGAAAATGATTCCTCATGCTCCCTGAGTCACTCTTTGACAATTCGAGCCTGACGAATCTTGGCATTCTTGTCCTGGAATGTGCCGATTTCATTAAGGAAGAAAAAAATCCATTGACGGGAGAACCTGGCCATTCAGTAGACTCAGGTACTCAGCTGGCTTTATTTATTTGCATCTTATTTGCACTTTATTGCTGCATAACGTTGCCGAGCTGTGATAATGATCCGGTCATTGGCTCTTAAGTACTTGCTGATTTACTTTCATAAACGCTTTTGAAACTTTGGCTTTTTTTGGCCGGGCAGTGTACAGTATTTAAGCAGAGACAAGCAAAAGCCCACAGGTGCAGACTGTTCCAGAATGTTTTGGGAATTAGGCCAGGAAAGACGTCAGACAACAATCACGAGGAAGAATCAGTGGTACAGTAGCTCTCTGCATATAAAACATTTTTTTCTGGCCCTAATTCCCATGCTATTTTATGGGCCCACTGTCGGCCTTTAGTTTAAGTTCTACTGCCTGGCATAGATTGCTAATGGATGTTTCTGAAGAACATCTGGTACACACGTGTGGTCATGCCCTCACAGGTATCATTTCTCTGTACTTTTGAATATTTGGTATTTTTTTGTTGGCTACAAGCGATGCTGCTTTTTACTTAAAAATAAAAAGAGTCATGCACCCTTTTTGCCTGCAAACCATGCTGACAGTCACACAGGAAGCTGATGTGTCTAACAGCAGTCAGTGCTGGGGCCCTCTTTGGTTTCCGGGGGAATAAGATTATAAGTAAAAATGCAAGCAGATCACACAAAGACTTATAGAATATAGCATTAAACATGTGCATCAACATCATACATTGATTATAAATTGTTCATACATACAGAATGTGGAAATATACACCTCTAAAAATCAATTTACAGTATGCATATATATATAAATAACCCAATATATTAGACCAACATGGTGTGAATCTCACCTCAATCAAAAAACTAAAAATTCCAAAAGACTTGCATTTGGGTTGGTTGCTTATGGTTAAGGTTAGGGCTAGGTTGGGGTTAAGGGTGTCGTGACTGGGGTTAGAAATTTTCCAGTAGAAATCAAAGTTTAAGTTAAAGTTCAAGTTAGGGCTGGGTAGGGGTTGTGGTTGTTATGATGAGATTAGGGTGTTTCCCATAGAAATGAGTGGGCAGTCCTCAGAATGATATGAATACAAATGTGTGTGCGTGTGTGGATTTTGCACACTTTATTTGCAACTTGTGGGTTTTCTCTCCATACTCTGGTCAGGTTATACTGGCATTTATAAATTTATAAATTTATAAATAAACAGTATTATTGCGTGTATGTACAATTGACTGGCATCCCATCCCCGTGATTGATTATTAAGGTGGTGATTCAACTGCATTGATCTGTCTGAACCAACTTTTGGGGCCAAAACATTCCTTAAAGATAAAGATACTTCTGCGACCCTAAAGACTGCAGTTTTTCTATGTATAGTGAAATACAAGTGACTTTAGATGAGCTTGCGCCAAAACAACAAACGACTCTAACAGGAGAAGTGGACTGACCAGCATATAAATTGTTATTATTCATCGTCTCGTTTCAAACGTTGTGGGTAAAACTGAAGCTAAAAAGCAAGTAAAAGTCTGGAAGTTTTCTTTATTTTTTTCTGGAGCGGTACAGGAGTTGCAGAGAAAAAGTGTGGACGAAATATTTTGGTGTTTTCATGGGTACACATGTATTGCACTAGACATGTGCCAATATGGCAGATGATAGGCTGGTACTGTGTGTCATGTACATGTGCAACCTACCCATAGAAAAGCAAATCCCTGTGCATCAGTGGTACAATGTGTGTTTAAACATTGTTTGCTGAAAAAGTGTAGTCTCTAGACCAGGGGTGGGCAATCTTATCCAGAAAGGGCCGTTGTGTATGTGGGTTTTCGCTGCAACTCTTTAATTAGATTTCTAATAAGAGGACTGATTGCCCAAAGAGTTGTCACACCTGGGTTTGAACAGCTGACATACTGTAAAGGTTATCCCAAAAACCTGCATACACACCGGCCCTTAGCGGATAAGATTGCCCACCCCTGCTCTAGGCACTCTGAAATTATTTAAGATGTGTTTGCACATCCCCGAAACACCGAGAGACTTCTGTAACGCGTAACCCTTTACGTAGACCTCATCAACAACAACAGGAAACTTTCAGTTGTGATTATTGCTTCTCAAAAAGGTCCCACTGATACTAAATATAAAGGTTTACTCACTTTTTCCACTTTTTTTCAATAGCCAATGAAGCGGTAGAATTGTGTAGTTTGTTTGATCAGACTGTTATTTTAAGACTTCTTGTGGGCAGAATGGAAAACAGTTGCATGAGATGGGAATGGGAGGGAGAGTTAGGGTTAGTTATGGAAGAGTAGCTAGTGGGTTGATGTGATATGCAGGAATGGAAGCAAGAGGTCTTGGGCAGCAGAAAGGCTACAGATGTTAGTGTGTTCAGGCATCTGCAGCAGGAGGTGCACCACTCTGATTGGAGGTATAAAATGATTTAATCAATCCCCTGCCAATGATAACATCTCACTAGTGCAGAGGGACCATGTCTGCTTCTTATATACTTAGCTAGCAGCAAAATGTTGGTATATTTTAACTCATGTAGTATTGGACAGTACCGTATGTTCCATCATGCATGTTGTGGTATGATTGTGTGTGCATTGCATTGACCAGACATTGGCAGAATTGTATGAATCTATCCAACACGTAGTGCTTCCTGATCTGGTGGGGCATGGTCTGGCAGGCCAAGCCAAAATATGTTCAGAGATATTTGTTAAGAAAAAGAGTAACTGCCTATATCTAAAGGTAGAAGTATGGCAGTAACTTGATGCTATGATCTCTTAAAGGATTTAGTATTCTTGCAAACTCATGTCTTGGGCTGTTGGGAGACAAAAACGCTGATAAGACTTAACCTTCTCAACCGACACCAGTGTTGTGCAAGTTACTGAAAATTAGTAATTAGTTACAGTTACTAGTTACTTCATTCACAAGTAATTCCATACCTTACCAATCACTGCATATAAAAGTAATGAGTTACTAGGGAAAGCAACTTTTGCATTACTTCAGTTCTCTTAATAATGCTTATATACCCAGACAGCACACTTACATTACCAGGATGGTAATTTAAGATCATAACATCATTAAATTATCGCATTCCATTTAGTCCTAATAACAGTATTTAAATTATTACATGCACATTACTACCGATACTGATTGACACAATGCTCAAATAGATAGATAAGTCTATATTCTATAATTTATGAGACACACATCCTAGGTAATTTTGCATGGGAATGGTACTGCGTGTGCACGGTGGCTTTTGAACACAGTCAGACAAGCTCATCATCTCCCATTATTATTTATGAACATTAATGGGATATTAGGAGGTATTACATGCAGCTAATAGAGATATAGGGAGGAATTAGTGGGAACTGATTAAAGATACTGGGTAGAGAGGAAGGACACAGTAAGTAAGTTAGCTGGGGAGAAGGGCTAGAGAAATGTGTTTGTGTAAGCAACAAGTGGTACCCAGAATGCTTAGCAGAACAAATATAGGAGAGACTGTGGTCACCTCATGAGACAAGTTACGGATTGCTTCAACACGGAACATTCCTTTCTCACTTCCACACACAAGACTTCCCTTAAAATTGTGTGCAGCAGCCCCTAATCTGTGCAAAATTCAAACTGCTGTGGCATTTACTTTTATATGCAAAAATCAGCAAAACACATCATAGTATCAAGTCTATAAGCTGAGAGAATCTCTGGCAAGAGCCAGTAGCACTGCAGCAACAAACAACACCATGATTATTATTATTATTATGAATAATAATAATAATAATAATAACAATAATAACAATGAGAATAATGATAATGATAAAGCACGCATAAATAATAAAAATATTTTATTGGATGTTTTGGTAACAGATAAATATGTTGAAAACTTTAAGTTATATTTATTTCTGAACAAGAAAACTTTGTCCTAAATATGTTACAATAACTGGTCTTTAAACTTAATTGACATAAAAGATTTTTAAATGCCACTATTCAGCCATTTTAATAGAGTTTACCAAGGCCCACCTGGTAAATATTCAACATAAATAATATCATGCATTTAAATATATAGTTTATGTTACATCAGATATAAGTCCTGATGATTGTGCCAGAGTAATAGTTTTCAGTGTGACCAGTTTAAAATGTAAAACAAACCTGCTTCTTTTTTGGTCTAGGTATCTGTAGTGAAAGTTATTGCACAATGATACTCTGTGTAGTACGATGCTACATCTACAATTTATAAAGTGGGTCACAGTGTGTCGATCCTACGGGCCAATAAGAGCAGCCAATGTGCCTCAGGTTCACCAGTCAAATGTGCAGCTGGATATAGGGCAACAGAAAGCCTGCTCCTGCTGCAAACTCTTCTTTTACGTGAGTGGCCTCTTGATTCTGGGCCTCCCTATTGGCTGAGGAGTTAGGGCGCATCTTCGTTCGCTCACAGATGGGTTAGCTTGGCCCCAGTGTTTCCGTTCTCATCGTACTCAAAGCCGCCATCCTCCAGAGAAAACTCCGGCTTTTCTTTGGGTGCAGACTGCACACTCTGCCCAGCTCCTCCTGCACACCTTCTCTTGTATACCTGGTAGACTGACATAAGTAAAAAGCTGTTAAAAACCCATTTGGCCATCTGATGTGCGGATGTTATATGCACTTTTTCACACCCCAAATGTTTTTGGATTAATTTATTTAGCATACACTTTGAGCAAAGCAACATGCAGTTCAAAAAACCTGTTCCAGGAGCATTTTGGGGGTTCAAGAGACTTACTCAAGGGCCCAACAGTGACAGAGACATCCAATCACAGAGTCCAAGCCTGCAGAGCTGCCCAGTGTTTGATCTAATGCAACTAGAAACTTCAACAGAACCTACTGTCCTTTAGAAATAATTCATGCTTCTGTGAGGTCTAGAGGTTTTTGCCTGGAATCTGGCATTTTGTGGTTAGCAACCCTACTGGAGACAGAGTGAGGAAGTGTGCATGTGTGACTCACCACCGACGGCGCCCATGGCCATCACCAGCTGAAAGATGCTGTAGATGAGAGGGAATGCAAACATGACCTCCAGCTCCTCTGCTTTGAAGGACAGCTGTACGATAGTGCTGCACAGCTGGGCGTTCTGGAAGCCTGTCTCTAGTGCAATGGTGCGACACCTGGGCACAAGAGAACCATGTGATCAAACGGATCCACAAAACCTCTGTAGTGAAGTGTTATCTGTATACAAATCTGCTCAGTGTTAAGGGCCCGCAAGAGCCTGAGTCTGTGTAGCGGCTAGTTACCTGTACCAAGGCTGTCCGACAAATCGAGCCAGCAGGAAACCTAGGCTGAAACCCACGAATGGGTAAATGGTTCCGATTATCCACAGGGAGTATGAGATGACCCAGGACGTCTGGTAGAGCAGGCCACCGACCACGGCGATGATGGCGATGAGGAAGATGCCCATTATGGAGCCAACCTTCAGTGTCACACAGATAGAGTTGCTCACACCATCCGCTCCAAAAAGACAAAGCACCCCACCTGCAGCCACGCCCCTCCAGGAGTCCTACTTTTAGGATTTTCTTTGCTGTTCTGGGCCACTTGCTCTTCACGTACATTCCGCAGCCGATGGGGACCAGGAGTGAAATCAGCGTGATGCCTGGATATTGGACATGTGACATGGTTTGCATGTCAGCTGTAACCTTACTTGTGCGCTGATACATTATATTAATTGTGTGTTAGCAGGAGGCTTACCTATGCTCTGATAGGGGATCTGGACCATACCAGCAGAGGTCCAGGTGGAGGTATAGATGAGCAGACAAAGAGGCATCATGCCCAACGCCAGGATGGAGGAGCACGCTGTCATGCTAATACTAAAGACAGAGACACCCAGCTTGACTGTTTGTTTCTCTCTCTGTCCGCAAATCTGTCCCAGGCGAAGATCTCCACACTCGCTCACCTGAGGTCCATGTCACCATCCATCCAGTAGGCCAGAATGTTGGAGCTGGACCCCCCGGGACAGCAGCCCATGATGAGAATGACGACGGCCTGAAGAGGCAGCACGCCGAAGGCTAGCGCCAGCGCGAAAGCGGAGAAGGGCATGATGCCAAACTGGCACAGGAAGCCCACCAGGATGCCCCAGGGCCGGCGAATGTGGCACCACAGATTGGCGGCTTCCACGGTGCAGCCCATGGCGAACATCACCATGGCCATCATGACTGTCATGACCACGCTCAGGACCAAGCTCAGGACCTGGTTGAAGTTGTCGGGGGGCTCCAGGCAGGAGATCCCCGCACAGACGGTGGAGTTAGCTGAGCACCCGGCTGGGACGACAGTGTTGAAAGACATCCTCAAGCCCTCGCTGAAGCCGGAACCACGCCGAGAAATCTGAAGGATCAGTCGACCTCAGAGCAGGAACCAAAGCCCGTTAGCGGTCTTACACTCACACACTCACACACCACTGCACACTCAACACACACTGCACATACGCTCCCCGGGCACACCACACAACTCAGCTATTCTCAAGCTTTAAAACCTTGTCAGGGGCGCTTATATCAGACTACAAAGTCATTGCCACTAAAAATTAACTCGCATATGTACTTTTATGAGGCTAACTAGTACTTTGGTAAAAAATGAATATCATTGTTTCAAGTTTAGGTATAATAAATGGAATTGCCATGTCTTATTTTTTTACCACCTTTGCCCTTAAATTTTACAGGGGTTTTACTGTCTATGCGGCTCAACATTGGGCTTGCGTGGAGGCACCAAAGTGACAATTCGGCACCAAACTCTTTGTGCGTCACCCATATCATTTTGCCGGAATGTAAAGTAATTAAAGTCTATGAATCAAAAGGCTTGAGTGTATAGCAGGGGAGGCAATAAGAGTGTGACTCTCGGAGTAATACACCTGGAAGTTAAACTTTAAATCTGGTGCCAGCTGGTGTCTCCATAAGGCAGCCTGAGCACATTTCAGCCTCCGCTTGACTCAATGTCTTCTGATGTTTTTTACGGTAAATTTCATCACTTTCACTGCCTTCTGGAATTAGTATTGTTCGCTTCTTTATAAACAACAGCCGGCGAGATTTCATCTTATATTATTGCTTAATTCAATGCCCCTTTGACCTCACCGGGTTCCACTTTGTTCGGAGTTTCCGTGTGGACGTTTCTTATTCAACTCGATCATGTCCATCATGTGCTGTGATGAATTCCGCTTGACGTTTTTAACCCTTTTCCCGTGATCATTTCCCCATGTGAAATTTGCCTACCGTTTAATGATGCTCTGGGGTCAGATTGACCCCAAACACGGGATAGGGGTTAATGGTCTCTTGCATGCAGGATGTATAAATTAACCCAAGCTCTGTGTTTGGAACCACCATGTTACTTGCTAAGATCACGTCTAAGTCAATCCCTGGCCTTGGCCGAGTATTCATAGCTGTGGGCCCTTGAGCAAGGCCCATAACCCCCAGCTCCATGGGCACCGCTGCAGGTGGCCATCCTTCACTGCCAAACCTGCTCTTGCCTACCAGTGAGTCATGGGCAGCAAGAAGGAGGCATGCGTAAGGTGTTCTTATTATTATTAGTGTGTGTTGTCCATGGTGTCAGATATGCCCTCTCACATTCTGGTCAATGAAAATTTAGAGATGCACCCCGAGCCAGGCCAGAACGCCCAGGCTGCCGATGGAACGGGCAGTGCTGGAGTGTGGAATCAAAATCGCGAAACCCCAGGAAACACAGAGCCTGACATTTCGAAAGTGACAAGACTCAACCCTGAGGAAAACCTCACTGCTCTGTGCACATCACAAATGGGATTCCTGTTTCCTAGGCCAGGTTTCGGGGTCTGGGGGGATGCGTGGTCTGCCCTCTCTCAGCTGTGTGTGTGGTCAGTGTTATCAAGAATTCCATATGCAGTAAATTCATTATCTTCTATCTGATTTTTTTGATGATTTGTAGGCTACATCCTCATCCTGGGTTTCACACACCAATATTAGACATCTCGATTGCTTGTTCTGGCAAATTCTCTTCAGTATATTTCTGTGTCTTTGTGTTAAAGTGTATGTGTCCTACTGTGTCTCTGAATTCTGAATGCCCTCGACTCCTCTCCCGTTTCAGGTCTGAGATATGAAACAGCACAAAGTCAGTAATAAATGCAGGGTAACATTAACATGCAGGTATACAGGAAGGGAGCGCATTCAGTTTTGGTGATTTGCTCTTAATGACAAAAAAAATGTATAATAGTGAAGGTGATTAATAGTGAATAAATATTAATAAAATGCATAAAATGTAAATAACAGGTTTTCGATTAAATAGTGCACATAAATGAAATAGTGATGAAAATGCTGAAAATTTAATAGCTTGGAATACTGTTTTAGATGGTATTTAATTAGATAAATCAGGGTTAAATGAGGTAACGATTCTGTGGTTTGAACTTTGCTCATTTCAGTTGCTCAGTTTTTTCTTTGCTCAATTATAATGGAACAGCTCCTGGATGATAAGTGGTCATATAACAGTCATATAAAATAAAGCGCTTCTGCCACCTGTTGTCTAGGCCTAGCTGTAGCCCATGGTAATACTGTTGGCCTGCCGGCCTGTAGGTTGTCGCTTGATTCCCCTGGCCACGCCCCCTGGGCACACCCCCTGGCCACGCCCCCTGCCTTAGCAAATTGTATCTTCGTTGGCTGACAGATTCGCTCTGTGCATGCAATTCGAGCTAAGCTCCAGAATCAATAAGCAGGCTAAAATCTTATTCAGTTTCTAATTCTTCATATCCCTGCTAAATATCTAGTATGAGAAACAGTTGTTTATACTGCAAAAACAAAACAGGAATGGAAATAGCCCTCTCCACTTGAAATGTGATGTTTAAAAAACTCCTTGATGGGAGTAAAAACCTCAGGCTGCAGGTATCCTCCAGAAAGCAGTTCAAAACAGGGATCCAGACTGCAGCCACTGGGGTGTTTTCAAGCAGTCGAAGCAGAAGATCACAACTTACAGCAGCTGCTAACCCAGGGTTAGAACATATGTATGAGAATTTCAATGGACTGGTTTGTTCTCTTTCTTTTGTCCATCCATCCATTCATTTTCTGAAACCACTTTGCCCTATCCAGGGTCACAGGAGGCCCGGAGCCTATCCCGGAGGCTACCGGCGCAAGGCAGAGAACCACCCAGGATGGAGTGCCAACCCATCGCAGGACACACTCACACACCATTCATGCACACATTCACACCTACAGGCAATTTTGACAACTCCAATTAACCTCAACATGACTGTGGAGGGAAACTAGAGTACCTGGAGGAAACCCTCAATGACACGGGGAGAACAAGCAAACTGCACACACATGGAGTCCAGTTCATTGTTGGTCATTGTAGTACTCTGTGTTTGTTCCAGCCCGTGGGTAGTTTGTGCATATGTATAGTGTATATATGCCTCTGCCCTTGCCCTGCTCATGTTAGTATTCCTTGTTTGCTCCAGCTCGTGGGTGCTTTGCACTAGTGTTCTCACTTACTATTTGTCCTGCTTTTCGCTGTGTTTAGGGCAGCTCAGGTCCCTCTTGAGTTATCCACCCTACCTCCTGTTTTGACCTCTCACGGTCCATTTGTTTGTCACCCAGCGTGTGTTCCAGTCTTTCAATAAAGTCCCCTTCGGTTACCTTAAGCTGCATTTGGATCATCGTTCCTTCTCAATCTCTGTCATAACACTTACTCACAAAGTCCTCAGCTGCTAGGCCTTCGGTGCTGACCTTCAAGAGAACCAAACTGGTCAAAATCTCAGCAGCATAAAAAATTAGGCCGCTAGTCCAATTACATTTACATTTATAGCATTTGGCAGATGCCCTTAGCCAGAGCGACTTGCATATGTGCTTAAAGCCTCCATTAGTGAGTACTTTCTGATGCTGGTTCAATAAAACCCAGGATAAGAATGCTGTCTGCCAATTTATTGGATTCCATGGCACAGTGACTCAGTGGGACGTACTCCTGCCTCCCACCACCAGGGTTGTGGGTTTGAATCCCACTGCTGCTTGGAGTTTGCGTATTTACTGTCTGTTGTCTGCTTTTTCTCCAGCCTTCCTTCTGTTGTCCAAAGACTTGCAGCTCGGTTAATTGCCCATAGCGTGTGTGCAGTGGTGGATGGGCACTGCATCACTGGCATTGTACCCCGGCTGCGTATTCTGTGACCCTGACTAGGATAAACAGTTGAATGGAAATAATGACTTTATATTTCATATCAGGTGATCGTGAAGGCAGGGACAGCATGTGTAAGATGATAACCATTTCCCTGTTCTCCTAAAAACCTATATATATAAGTCAGAAATCTGGCTTGGTGGTTGTGTTTGATTTTTGCCTCTACTGCAGACAGTGTATCTGCCTGTAACTTCAAACCATAATGTTCAGAATGGATTATTTTAACTGTGAGCCTGATAGTATACTAATACACTCCATCACAGGTAGCGTCTCAGACGGGAAACCATTTCACCACTATCAAAACATCACTAAAAGACGTCACGGAGCATGTTTGTAGTGATTGCTGGTACGAAACAATGGTGGCAACTGCTCGTACATCTTCACGGATGGGCTTTTCTCCCCAAAGCTGACTCAACTACTCATGACAGCATTTTACATCTGTATCAGGATACATACAGGAGGAGCTGATACAAATAATTGCAAATCAATACATCCACAGATAAATATAAAGCTTTACAATGGGCTACTGTAGACGGGAGGACAGGAGTAGAACAGAAATTCAACTCTCCCCACAAACATCATCATTTGTTCACCTTCATCTCTCTGCAATGCCCTGCTGAGATGAAACTCAAGCCTGGCATTCTGATAAGTGATTTAGCTTCAGATGCCAAGAATAGCAGCATTCAGCTCTGATACTTCACAAAGGATAAAGCGGGCGTGAAACACTATAATGCAAAAGAAGCATTAATCTAGCACACAGTAATTTCCGTGACAAATATGGGCAATGCAGCTTAATTAAGGAGCAGAGGAATACTATGCAGTGCATTGAAGATTGAGAGTATATGTTAAGAGTGTGAAGATACGGAAAATGTATTGGACTTGTTTTGTAAATAAGTCACCTGCAGGGGGCTGTATAGCACTGGCAATACATTCATTTCAGTAATTGACTCCAGCTGCAGAGTTATTGTGAGGCTGACAGCTGGCTTATGTGACAGTGGGATTCTACTAGGTGGATTAGGCCAGAGTGCTTCTCTCACCCAATGGTACTTTTCCTCTTCACATTTAAACATAGTCATAGAGATAGTTACACATTATACAAATTTACCCTGCACTATACTCGATCCTTATTTCTAATGTAATATTTGTAAATAAATTAAAAATAAATTTCCCAACTCATTCTGAATGTAAATATGATTTTTCTTTCCTTAGGAAAGACATGACCTATGAAAGAGTTTGATACCAGCATGAAACTAGTGCCATGAAACTTGAATTTAAGCCCCACCCCCATGTTTGGTATAAAATCTTTTTTTGAGGTGGGGCCTTCTTCACACTAACTGTCACGTTTTGCACCTGAGCTGGTCTCACCACACTAACTGTCATGTTTTGCACCTGAGCTGGTCTCACCACACTGTCATGTTTTGTACCTGAGCTGGTCTCACCACACTGTCATGTTTTGTACCTGAGCTGGTCTCACCACACTAACTGTCACGTTTTGCACCTGAGCTGGTCTCACCACGATTGATTACGATTGTCATTGTTTCTTATGAAAATGACAGTAAGGACTAACTATTTAAAAAAATCAACACTATGATGGTTGAACTAATTGAAGCATATTAAACCTCTATTTGAACCAAATCCTACCAATCCTCTTATAGAATTAATTTGGATTAATTAGATTACCGCTGGCACTTCAGCAGTCAGGATAATATCTATCCTTTCAGGGCCCTGTTTCTCTGGTCAGGGCCGAGCATCCACATCCTCCGGCTCCGCATTCATCACGGGTTAAAATGCTTATCCCAAAGACACAATAAACAGAAACTCATATCAGGAAAATGACACTGTGTCTTTTATGTATTAATTCTGTATAAGGAGGATGTTAAAGAAGCTTTCTATGGAGCCCATATGCATAAAGCCTAATAATTGTTCTCATAATTCATTGTAACGCGTTTCTAAGATTTTATAAACATGGCTATAAATATTTATAAAAAGGCATAACACATTATAGGCAACTTTCTAATGCATTATGAATGCTGCATGAAGGTCTCATCTATTATAATGCATTATAAATAGCTTCATAATGCATTATAAATTGGTATAAGTATTAAGGATGCTTTGTGCTCCATTATGAAGGTGTTTATAGTGCATTATAGATGAGAGATTCATAGAGGATTCATAATGCATAATACACACCACTATAATGTATTACGCCTTTTTAAAATATACTCGGGTTTTTAATACTTTATGAATGCAGTATAATGCATTAAGAAGGTATGTGCAATGCAGTATAATGACTGTTTTAATTAAGTGTTATCAAAGTTTTTCAAAGCAAAGTTCTACAGGTAAACCATTTATTGAAGTTTACAGCTCCCATAGGCAGGATATAAAAATGTTCATGGTAGTGGTGCCTCAGATGCTCTCCACGTGCTGTTCAGGGGGCGTGGAGAGCCACTGACGTTCATCTATCTCTCAGTGATGAGCTCAGTCCTGGTGACTCAGCACTCCAAGGCTATGTACAGTTAAGCATCACAACATCATGTCACATTGTATTACTGTTAATGTCATGTCGCACTGCACCTATTTAGAGGGGATGCATGAAACCTGCATAGCAATGCTCCCTTGCTCCTCAATGTGCATCTGCTTGTCTTTCTGCACTCCTCAGTCACACATCTGTCAGCCAATCCACTGTGGATTGGGGAATGTGAGTATGATTGTAGCTGCATCAGTTAACGTGTGATTTAAACTTACAGCCAAGTCGCGATGACATCCTAGGAGAAGTCACAAGACTTTTAGGGCAAATGTTTAAAATGCTCAACAAAGGACTGTAAGTGCCCCATAATGAGGCCATAATTCCTGTGTGGGCATTTTAGTGTCCGTAATCGAGTAATTTGCCAGATGATCCTGTACATTGTGTTGGGGAATGAGAGAATGTATTTTATTGCTTTTGAATTGCTTATCTGTAAGTTTACGATAAGATCTCAGCGGATTGCCTTGCGTTATCTGTTAACATTTGTCTCACCCATGTTTATCTTTGTCGCACAGTAATTTGCACACCCATGACGACAGCTGGTAGCAGAAACATTGCAATAGATGCGTAAAATACATTAATAGTGTTAATCGGAATAAATAATAATTTGTATTGAAATGTCATCATCACACATGAAGGACGCTAAAGAGAGCACATGACCAAGAAATGCATGCTGGCTAGACACTGTAGTTACTATGGGTAATTATCTAAGATCGCTAGAGACCTCTTGGCAGGTGTTTAACTTGTCCAGCTAACAAGGCATAATACTAAATGATGGGCTTGTCTGATGCCGCTGACATGTATGAATACTGAACAGTTAACACCAGTGTCCTGAATGCCATCGACTTGTTTGACTTTCCCTGGTTAGATTCAGAGGAGCCAGCCATTTGTGTGCTGCATTCAGGTGCACTGTAATCTTTAAGTTAATAACAATGATTAGTCTATTCTGACCTCAATGGGTTCTGTGTCAAATCAGCGCTACTCCCTTGTCCATTGTCATGCTTCCTTGAACCCAGTTAAGCTCATAGGTAAAGTTCATGCGCCATTTTATAAAGTCTCTCTGGGAGTTTCTGATTGGCCTACAGGCTGGCTTCCATCCAATCATGTTGTGGAATAGAATGTATATCTGGCCAATCAAGCAGATACTCTGAGCTGGGGACTGCCTTAAACAGAAAACTGGAATCTTGCTTCGTTCTTTTCTGTGGCTGAAAACAGACATGATTAGTCTTTCTGCATCTTCCCGTTTAACGTCTCCCGCCATTCTACCTCTTTTGTTTCTCTCAAACATTTGTGCGGGTTGCGGCAAAGCACAATGTGGCCTTTTAAATGGTTCAGTTGTTAAACCACCCTAATTATAGTGCTGCCTGTCCTGCTCTTCAGTTCTGTCAGACGCTGAAAGACTGTGATTACCAACCTGATTATAGCTTCAGCGAAAGTCTTTTCTGGGCCTGCTCCAGTACCAGATGCTGTGTTAACGTAGAGTTCCGTTCCGTGACGTCTTTCTGATGGGAATAGGATATTGTGAACTTGAGAATATGGTGTCATGAACAGACTCAGCTGTGTGAATCGTACCCATGGTCGTGTCCCACACTCCGTTCCTTTCGTGATAGGTTGATTTCGCACTTTTCTGAATAATCGAGCCGTAACATCACTGCTGTGTTGAACAGCACGCATGCTGGCTTTGGGGAACGCTGTCCATGCTCTATGGTGCCCCCTAAAGGAAGTTCATAGTTTGCTTGCCCATGTGCTCTTCAAGGTGACTATGAGTACGTCTATTCGAGCGGTACTTTTCCCCCGGCAGTAGCAGGTACTTCGTTGTGTGAAGATGAAACAAAGTGCAAAGCTAAGCGGCAGTGAGCAGGATCCCTACACAGGTATCGAGAGTTACTGCTGAATCCCCAGCAGGCCGCCATGATTCCACATCTGTTGCAGGACTGATCTCATCTATTATGTGAAATTCTGCCCTAAGCCATAACTCTAGTACATCAGTAATGTACTGAGATCTAGAAGGCTGCTACTGGGTTATTAATGCCAATCTCACACGATTCCACAACCTCTCAGGTCCAAATACAGGGGATTTAACTGTGGACCACAACAGAGGGCAACTTACACAAGGAGCAATGTTCTCGTGACACATTCATTGAAAATCCTTGTGATGTTGTTGTAAAATAAACATCACATCCCCAGGCTGGTTAAATGTCCTGTTTAACTAGTGGAAGTAACGTTCTTAGAATAAGGAATAGTTAATAAGGCAAGAAATGTGGGGAGTTATATTTCCTCTTAGTTTTTTTTTTTGCAGCACAACTGAACAATTGATCTTCGACCCATTAAGAAGGCATCTGTACTTGTCATGCTATTTAGGCAGACTGGTCCCTTGACTTTACCGTCTGGGCACTACAGAATTTAATTAATTATTTTTTTTGTTTTTTAATCTGTCCCTCATGCCTCCCCCTACTTGTCCACACGATCATAATGACTCTCAGCCTTGCCTCCATGCCATATGTGTCCGTGATGTTTTAAAGGCTCACTCTGCCAATCCTGCCTCACTCTGTGTCTCCTTCAGGCCTCATTCAGTAGACCATGGCTAATGAAGAAGCTTCTGAATCTTCAGTCTAGTGTAAATCTCCAAAGAGAGAGAGGGAGAGAGTTACATTTCTAACCCGAGGGCAGACATTCGATTTTGACCTCCAGATTCATTCGGATTGTACCGTTGGTTTGGGCACTCCTGTGTGATCAAAAGAGGGGAACAAGATCTCCAGTACGCAAAACACACTGAATTATTCACTTTAAAGATCGACGGACACTTCATGTGGTCTTTGTCAAGAATTGCATTCACATTTGTTATGTGTAGAGGATTAACATAATTAATTATTCATCACTCTGTTCAGTATAACTAGCTAGTACCAGGGCAAACCCACCTTTTCCTTCAAGGGTAGACGAGTGGTGTGTTCAGAAAGACCTTGCCGCACTCCACTGGTGCACTAAGCTATTGTAGCACTTGTGGCTTCCTTATTGGCCATTATCTCATGCCCACTGTCATTAAAAAGGTGTTTCCAACTACATAAATGCTGCAAGATGTTCTTTGTCTATCACAACATTGTCTGTAAAGTTCAGAAAATGGGTTTACAGAGAATTTCAGGAGGATGGCGGATTCTGCTGTCCCAAAACCACCTCATATGGCACCAACCATCACACCACATTCAGAAATGCTTGGATGAGGCACCTTAACCTGTCATATCCTCAGTGGGGCAGAATGTGAACCTCCTGACCCTGTCTGTGTGCTGTATCTAATCATGATTCACTGTTTAGAACAGAAGGCTGTCTAGTAAGCAGATATACCCAATAATCTGGCCACTGAGTGCATGGAAAAATTAGCTTCATAGCTTCAATAAGACACTAAAAAGTCAGTCACATTGTTACTGCTGATTATTTTAAAGTCTGGGCAAAGAGGTTTCCAAAGACTAAAATTTATAATACTGAGTTTATTTTTCTTTTTTTAGGGTTCACAATTTAATCTTAATCAGTTCAGGATTTCTATTTCTAAGTAAGACAACAACTGATACTTAACCCAGATGGATTATTAACTGAATATATTAATAAATGAATACATTTGTGTGTACAGAAGATGATCCAGCGTTCATCAGAAAATGTTCAGCTGAATATTTGCTTTTGAATTTCATTTTGAGACACAATGCAGGTCATCCAGAGACTTCTAAGGCCGAAGTGAAATCGACGCATTTAATTGCTTAATGTGCAACTATCCATCGAATAGCTTTTCTTAAGCATGGCCCAAATCGCTGTGGCATGTTGGGCTGAAATGCTAATTAGAGGGGCAATCCTGGTGCACAAGGCCAGTAGTAATACAGCATGTATGGCTTTCCTGTAGCTTCTTTTGGGTCAGCACAGGGAAAAGAACCACTCTTAGGTCATATGTGGCTTGTTTAATTAGACACCCTCTTCCCCTGCTTAATGCCAGAGTGGCCTTGACTGTAACAGCCTGGAAATCACGTTTTGTGCGAGGCTCATTCACCACCCTTGCCCCCCATACCCCCCCTTTTATCCTACATGCACTCCATCCTATACCCCTGACCACCCCCATTTCCCCTCGTCTGCCCTCCTGGACTTGCTGGCTCCAACGTGTGTCACATGACCTGCTGGCTTCCTCACGTTGCAGTCTGAACTTGAGCAGGTCTCCAGTGTCATATCTTATATGTAATAAATGATAGCAAGCAACCCCCCATCCTGGGTTGTTCCCCACCTCGTGCTCGTAGCTTCCGGGATAGGCTCCGGACCCCCCACGACCCTGTTCAGATAAGCGGGTTGGAAAAGGTTTCTGAAGACCCAGTGAGTTCCAAATTAAAAATTCATTCATTCATTTTTTTTTTATCCCCATCTTTGGAAAATATTTCAGGAAAACTACTCTACATTACTCAACAAGCTTTGGAAAAAATAATCAATGAAAAAGTAATTGTATTGCTATTAGTTCACCTTACAAACACTGCCGCAGCATTACGGGATGTAATATTCCACATTGGGGAAATTCTGTTGGTGGAACACTCAGACATTTCTGTAGAGCGTATAAATATTTCTGAAACAGGCATAAATTATCTACAAAATATTTTTTTCGAATACAGTTGAAACATTCGAAACTTTATATATATATCAAAGTTAAATGGCTTGAAATATGAAGATGTTTAAAATGTGACCATGTACTGAGATGTTATTAAAATCGTCTCTATTGTGAAAATGCTACCCATGATATATTTGAATCTGAGTTACAATTAACTATGAATTGCATTCACCGAGTATGCCAAACCAGCTCACAAAGCATTCACTGCATTCTGGGAACAGTTTGTCAGGCCCCTGAGTACATTTGATCAATTAAGTTAGGAGAACAATCTGTAAAATGTCAGGATTCTCCCTCAAACAGATTTTTAACATGTGAATATCTACACTGTGAGATGTTTTGATGTTCAAGGCTCAAGAGATGGAGATCAGTGCATGGCAGTGTATAGCAGGGTGGTTGGTACAGGGAGACATGAAGCCTCAGGCAATGTTGTGTAGCTTTGTTTAAGAAACTTTCAGGGTTATGCTGTTACATGGCCTAGCCTTTGAATTATAAAAATAGTTTGCAAATGCTTTCAATGTTGCTTTCAAAGTTTATTGTGAGGGCAGCATGAAATGCGTCCCTCCACTAACAGAAGTAAGAGTTTAGTAGCATAAGTACAACCTTCCCATGAAATATTCACATTTCTCTGAGTACAGCTTGAATGTTCTAGGCCAAGCAATGACTGACTCATGTTCTAAAATGAGAGATCTATGTACATACTGGGCGACCTTAATCAGAGTAAAAAAATATTTTTTAACATTTGTTCTTGCAACTGAAGGCAACAGAATATAATGCTGACCCCAGGTACTGACTAAACTTTTCGTAACACCAGCCATGTGGCTTTCAGTATGTAGTCTACATGAGAACCTGCCTCGGTCCTTGTAAATCCTGGATGCATCTGATGAATCATGAATCATCTCCTTCCAGAGCAGCAGAGTGGCTGGCTGTGCCTGGGAAGCGGGCCAACAGGTATCCAGGATGTGGCGATGCTGCGATCCTGACAGATTCAACTTTATGAATGTGTAAGAATGATTACGGGAAGAACCCACAAAGATAGCTCTAAAAATATGGCAAAACTGATAGAAAACATGCTTTGAAAGAAGGTGCCTTGAGGTTTTTTAGTGAATGTTAATCCATTCGATCTACAGATCATGAGTGAAACCTTCACAGCAGAATTTTTGAAGGTCAGATCTGCATGTGTGTTTCCCAGTCTTGTAAAGGTTATCCTCACATATTTCGCAAAGAAATGGACAGACGACTCTGTCTCTGGCTTAGGTAGAAGTAACGAACAGCCCAAAGAACCTTTCTCCCTGATTCAACTCTCTTGGTTTTCTTTTCTACACTGCTGTTTAGAATTAGTGTAACTATTGTTGTTTATTTGGGTGGTCTTGGCAGTGAAGAGGACATTTGTTGTCTCAGATTTATTGCGACGTCTACAATTGAGGGAGATTATTTTTTCATGTTATTTGTGGAGCTGCAGGATTGACTTATTGTTTTTTAGATGAATGTCACCTACTGCTTTACTGCTCATTAGAACACCCATCTGCAAAAGGAGTGTTGGAGCTGTACCTCTGTAAGACAAAGGTATAAATTCCATTTAACGAATGGCCAACATGCTATATGAAATAACTCTGCACTATGTAAGGTTTGATGGGCACTTTAACCTGCTTATACCACAGTTACTACATACAGTATATAGCTTGCATATTTCTACTTAAAGACACAATTTTCACGTTAAAAAGAAAAAAAATTATTAGTAGAATTACTTTTTAATTACCTATTAAAAATTTCGCTTAGATACAACCCAAGCCACTGTCATTAATCAGAAAATTTTTCATTGCCAAGACCACAAGCCAGTCATTCGTTTGAAATTTCCATTTCTGTTAATTGTAAATTGTGTCTTATGTCTGGAATTATGAGTAAAATCAGTTAGAATTAAAGATTATAATAGCCTGTTCATTTATTTTTGTGATTCACCTGGCTGGCACTACGTGTGTGGTTATACATAGTTAATCAACACCCTTATGACCGAGAAGACTTAAGAATTCAAGTGCCATGATTTAATTTGGCTTAACGAATACCAGTTTAAGAGCAGAGGTCGGGTGAAATGCCTTCCTACACTCCACGTTAAATATAACTCCAGAGCGAGTTTGCATGTGCTCAAGACTAAGTGCTTGAAGTGTAAGGACATGACTTCCGAACATAATGAGGGCATTCTATGGCCATTAATGCAAATTGAAATTGACCATCTCCTGTGTCACCCTACTGACAAGCTGACGTTACACACCCCAGTGCCCCTGCTGCAGGGCTTCAGTCTTTCTTCTCTTTCACCGAAAAGAGTAAAATCACAGAGTGTTCATGATGTTCTTCACGCATGCAAAAGCACCTCATTATCACCCGACTGTTTTTCTTTTCAGGCCATAGCTGGTGGTTTATCTCGAAATTGAGCTTAGCTTCAGTGCTTTTAGATGAAAGCTCGTCTCTCTGCAGGATAACAACAGAAATCACCCTTTCCAGGACTGCACCCCGGAAGTAGCCTTCTGGAAGCTTTATCCATACTATGAGCAGTTTCAGATCAATACTATTAAAAATAAAGGGTGACTGTGCAAGGAGCACAATTGGCGAGTATTAATTAAATAAAAGAAGTGTTAATCAAAAATACAAATTTATATCCTGCACTAGATAAGATGTACTGACTTGTAAAAACCCAGGATTGGTAAGGAAGCACACGAGATCTAAGATAAACTTAGTTTAATATATCAATTTGGCCACGACAACAGTTTTGCGAGTACCACCACAACTTACACACAACATAACAAAACCAATCACTAAACTAAAACACAACAAAATTGCAAATGTTCGTCGTAAAATAATGCTCATGCACGTGACTAGTGTTACCTGCGATCAGCCATGAGCCGTTCCGCATACCACAAACAAACAGGCTTCATATGAAGCTCAAACCTTAAAACCAACATTAAATATAAGTGGAGGCGGGGAGCAGTAAAAGCCTTCACCTGGTCAACACTTCGACCATTATGCGTTCGTTTTTTACTGATTAAAATATAGACATTTAAAACTGGCAACTTTCTGAGTTACTTTCAGTAAAAGCTACCTCTTACCAGCTCCAGTTTCCACTCATTACTGGCATCCAAAATCTCCCTTACATATGTTTGTAGCGCGTTAAAAATATGAACTCGGATTGCCTGTGGGCAAAATATGAAACCTCTTGAGGTGCTTCTTCTAGCTCGTGTGCCTGTACTGTATAGATATTTCTGAAGAGAGCCAAGTGCCTCCATATTCCCCAGAACCAACGGAAGCCAAATCCTCCTCTTGCCAGGATCAGCAAAACAGCCGATCCAGCAGCTCGCACGGAGCCGAGCTCCTCATCCTGCAGAGTGCCTCTCCATCCCCCAGATGGCGCTGTGGCCGGAAACCCCTGCAATAAAGGGCTTGTGTTATTTAATAGCACGTCATAATTTCAACCACACGGGTCACCTTGGACATCAATATCTGAGTGCAGTAATAGCCCCAGCGCTAATGATGCTGCAAGGCCTTGGTCATTTGGGCTGGTTTATTGGCGATCAGCTTCTTCACATGGTGCTAATGGAATTGCTGAAAGTGTCAGGAAAACCATTTAATGCCATGTTGTTTGTTCTTCTCTGTCTGACCAAATGAAATCCAGATAAATTACAAAGCTCTAATTCATTCTCTGTTAGTGAGGATGTGCCACTAATCTGTTCTACTAAACATATTTACTTGTTCACTGAACGTCTTAATGAGTGTGCTGTTAAAACTGCAGACTTTGCATAAACCCCTGACTGGCTGGTGATGCAGCCTGTCGCCGGTGCGTTAATGTATGAGTCAAGCGTTCTCTGTGTGGAGCTATGCGTATAAACAACATGTAGGACACAGGAGTGCTGGCAACACAAGAATCAAAAACCAACAACAGACACAATCATAGCACAGCACTCAATTTGGGAGATGTTCTCTGGTGTGTAACTCCTAAACTCTCTGCAAGCCAGGCCAGTTCCTGGGGAAGGTTATCCAAGTCAGGAATAGTGTAATAGTCTCCATAATCCAGTACTGTTAGGGGCAATACTGGTGCAACCATGTATTTGGCCTGTACTGGAGAAAAGTCCCAAAGGTCACTCAATGTATGTATGTAATAGATGCATGTAGCAATTGAGTGTGACACCATGACAATTACACTGCCATGAATTCTGTATGACTTACCAACATGCAATAGTCATGAGATGATAGTAACATGATGTCTGAAGTAAAAGAAACTTAAAAGTCTTTTACTTCAGACAAAGTCTGTTGGACTGGGAAGAGCACATTTCTCCTCTAAGAGGGTCCACGATTCATGTTTCACATTAATTTGGTGTTTAGAAACATATTCCCAAAACTGAACAGGGGTCCTGAGGCATGTCTGCTGAACACATAAACACTCGTAATTCCTCTTTTGGAACTGACTAGACTGACAGCATTCAACATAGAGCTGTTTTGGTTCCTGAATGAGAATATCAGACTTTTAAATCTCTGAAAAGTCTCTATCTCCATTGGTTATTGGTCAGATATTAGACCTGACATATATTCAATGGAATTAATTTGCTGTGGGGATAACAGGACATGATCTTTGGGGTAAGACAAAAATGCACTATGAACATAGCTACTGTACACAAACATGTAGCTGTTTGTCTACTCAACGAATTCACCATCAGTCAAGAAAATTTCAGCCAATCAGATGTCAGTGTTGACAGCTTTGAATTATGTTATTGATTTAATTTTATTTTTGTCCAAAACTGCATGCAAGTGAGGATAGCTTGGAGTCAAAGGACAGGGCCAATCACCCCCCCCCCAAACAGTTGGGGTTATGGACCATGCTCAATAGCTCAAAGATGATTGATTACTCTGGCAGCCACCTGCCTTTTTCTGTTATGCTGGAGAGAAATGAGCCACAGTAGGGGGGAAAACTTTGTCTTGGGGTTTACCTGAATTTCTCCAGGGAATTCTGGGTATCGCGGCTGCACTGCCTTTTCAGCCAGGAGTGAAACACCGTCTCATAAATACACAAAGGAGGTGACGCATGCATCACTGCAAGTCCAGCACGAATCGAACAGCATGGCAGAAATTGCATGCAAAAATACTCCATCTGAACGTTCCATTTATCATCATGGCTTGGTATTTGGTACCGAGGAGCCTCTGGTCCTTTGGGGTATGCAGCTTCCTGTTGCAGCAGCTCTACCAATCTGTTATTAATGGTGCAGCCCTCTATGTTACAGTATGCTGGGGCAACAGAATCACTACAGCAGAGGTTAATAAACTAAACGAATTGATCAGACAGGCTGCTTCAGCACTGGGAACTGACCTGGTCCCCCATACAGCAAGGGACCATCAACAAACTATCTTGGACAATGAATCATACCCATCAGGCAATAACATGACCATACAAAAGAGGAACAGACATATATCATCTATCTATCGATCTATCTATCTATCTTAAAGCAACCGCATAGACACAGAAGAGTAATGGGCTGTATAAAAACTGAAGGATTATTCTCTGACCCCAGGCACCCCGTAGACAAGGCGGTGGTGGTGTTTCTATTGTTCCGCTCATCACACGTGGAGGCGGAGGCCAACTTATGCCGCATTTCCTCCTCACTGCATCTGCCTCCGGCGCGCTAATACATGCAAAGTCTGTGTGAAGTACACCTACGTGGCACTCCATGCCTTCACTTAGTCGATCTTCTAACTGGCTTTTTCCCTCTAATTTCTTCTGGGATAAAGAGAAGATGCTCATAACCTCCAGTTAGCCCCGGTAAAGGCTTTTTGCAGTCTGTGTGCTGTTAATTTGGATCTGTACCAAGCACCACCTGCGTATTTCATTCCCTCAGATCTTGGAGGAGCTCGTTTCACTGAGTCACCGCCAGCGTTTGGATTCACATGTCACGCGGGGTCTGCACCTTTAAGAACTGAAAGTATTTCTCCTGTAATTACTGTGAGATACCATCTGCACTGAATCTGGCACACAGGGAAGGTGAGCCATTGACACATATTATCTGTTTTTCAGAGCATCATTACCACCAAACTTGGAAAAATACACAGTCTGGACTTGGGGATCATGAGAAACTGGCCTGTTTATAAGAAATCAACCCCAGGACGACGAGGAAGCACATCTGCATTACTGGAAGCATTTTTCTTTACGCACGTCACATTTGCATAGGCAGTCATTTTAACGTGAGTTTTAAAAGCAGAACTTTTAATCTTTCCTTTTATTTAGCAAAAACCATCAAGGTACTGGAAGCTGTGCTTCTGCTGTAAAGCCGGCAGTAAGCGGTTATATTTCACGTTCGCCTTTGTTTTTCTGCTCAGCTCCCGGGTAGATGGTAAGAAAAATGCCCCGGTGACTGCATCTCTCCGACTGCAGATGGTTTATTGGGCCCGGGGGACGGGAGGGCATGTGGGCATCGTGGAGCCGCTCTGAAGAGCATCCCGGGTAGCTTTCCTCCCAGCGCCACGGCAGAGCAGACTGCAGACCGCAGCCTCTCCTCTCTCCCCAAACCACAGGTGCCTTGCAGTTGTGCTGCTCGCCGCTCCTATAATTCTTCGGCCTCCTGCTTCCCAGCATTAATCTGAGCTGCCCTCCCTGTTGCCCAGCCTATCCGCCATTACTTCCATTTACATCTCTGATTCATTTGCATGTGGTTTGGCTGTAAGTGCGTCTCTCTCTCTCTCTCTCTCTCTCTCTCTCACACACACACACACAGATAAAGCTCTGTAGAGGCAGGGGGGGCATCAACATAACAAAAGGAGGAAATGAGAGATCAGAGGACTGAGTGGCTGCTTCCCATCGCGTTCGTCTTGTCAGACCTTTTTGCGTTGTGGCTGGTTTGATGCCGCAGTGGTTAGCGCTGTTGCCTCACACCAGTAGAACCGGGGTTTGAGTCTCTGCCCGAACTCTATGTGTGTAGAGTTTGCATGTTCTTCTCGTGTCATTTCGGGAGTTCCTCCAGGTTCCCCCACACAGTCCAAAAGCATGCATGGGAAACTGCAGCTGTCAATAGGTGGGAATATAGGTGGGTTGGCACCCCATTCTGGATTATTCCCTGCCTTGCTTCTAGGATGGGCTCTCTACCCCCACAATCCTGCATAGCACAAGTGCTCTAGAAAAATGGTAGATGTTCCTGCCTCTTCCTTTTTCTGCTGTCACCTCCTTTAGTAAGTTCTGATGCCACCTGCTACTGGAAGTTTGTTGTGCTATCTGGCCGACGTGTGTTAGCGAGGCCTGCTTAACTCCCGCGATGTGCCGCCGCAGAATCTCAAAACGATCACACCTTTTAATTAAACATCGGGTCCTGATACAGTCTACCAAACCAGAGCTGCTGTTCATACAGCTTTAATTTGCCCTTAAGAGACTAAATATGTAAGGAAGCATTTGAAATGAAATCTCAATGTTTTGTGCATGCTTAGAGACAAAATCTGTATTTATCAGGTGGTCTGTTAATAGTGATTTGAGTGACCATGGAGTCAAGGATAAGCTTGGGCATTCATGCAGACTTGTTAACCATCACTGGGATATCACCTTCAGCAGCTCATAGACATTTGTACCAGTTAAATTTTCAGAGTCACCAAAATGGTCCTCCTGGTCAGCCACTGGCACATTCTGACATGGTATCTTTTGGTATCGGTCTAGGAAATGTCTAACTTAAACCGAATAAACACATAACAAATGTTAGAACTGGCTGGCATTTTACGTTGGGCGGTGGACTAAAGAGGTGCATGCTGGGAAAATACAAGCTTGCCAGAGATTACCCTGAACACGTAAGGAAGATTCTATGAACCATGATAAACGTCATGAAAGTTTTATGGAGAGCGACAATGTGCTTCCTGTCTCCCGTCCACAGAGGTGCTTCTATTCAACTAGCCAAGGGGGGGTTTGTAAAGCATCTTTATTCCCATCTAACTCTTTGTTATTATATGCCGATGGCATTCTAGCCAACAGTAGATCAATCCATCATTCAGCTAGGTCACTGAAGGGGGAGGGGTGTCTGGAGCCTATCCCAGGCAGCACAATTCACCCTAACCTTATGTCTTGGATGCCCGGAGGAAACTCACATGACACGGGCAGAGCATGCAAGCTGCACATATGACAGCAAAGGTGGGATTCAAACCCACAGGCCTGTAGATGTGCGGCAATAGGGCTCCGTCCTAATCCACCATACCCCCCTAATGCGAGACATCAGTGATGTATAAATGTGATGCATCACGGGCCTCTCAGGGTCAGTAGCGCAGACTTGCATAAATCAATACGTGTTAACATTCGGAATGATCCCTACAGAGTCCCAGAGACCCTCATTAATAAAAATGAGACCTCGTGAGGATTTAAGGATTCAGGCTTTAACACCTTGGTTTTATGCCTTTTGTTCTGATGTCTTGGTCAGCACATAATTGAGGATTGCCCTTTAGAGCAGTCTTAGCTTCCTATCATCCTAGTAAAACATTAGTTTTGTAAAAAAAAAAAAAAAAAAAGATAACAATAATAATGCATATGTTCTTTGTCTGAAGTGACAAAGTATTTGAACCTTATGAAGAGTCACCCTTTAGATAAGACATACTAATAAATTCTAATAAATAATAATTAAATACAAATAAATACTAAATGTTTACATGTATCATGGCTTCCATATACACATTAAGATAACAGTAAGATCGGAGATACACGTTCACTTGTGGTATAAAATATCAGATTTGTCCTTACATAGGCATATCCTTGTTAATGTACACAGACTTACATTTTTTGATCCATTCCCAGAAAGCGGGAGATGGGCTGGTTCCTGTGCTTATCTGATGCTTTCAGATGGGCTCTGAAATATTACTCAGATACAGCAAATAAGAATTAATTCATGCAAAACCCATCCTTTGCACACAGACTGAATTATATTTACTCATTTTGTAGATTTCTGGTGTGATACATCAGTTACCATCAAACGACCATTCTTACTTGTGCAGTAATCCCAGCTGCAGACACCACTGACACTAAAGCATAAATTTGGAGCTGGCCTTTCTAGCTCTGGAGAGAGAGGTGAGCTCAGTGATGGCCTGTACCCAAGGCTTTTTCAGTCTCAGGGCTGTTCTGCAGAAAAACACTTTGTAGCTGACGTAACTCGAAAGCTACTGCTATCACCTTAGATGCCCGATAATTGTGGATTGCTTAGTGAAAATCGGTTACAATAAAACACATCATGCTGGTTTTTAATCATTATTGTTATGGGTTAACATTTGGTGAATTTGGTGAATGCTTTATATTTAGATCATATAAGAGCAAAAATCAACAATTTGGGAGCTATGTGTGGCATAAACAATGAGGCTACAACAGTAACAGTGATGACCAAATCAGCACCAGGAGACATCGAATACTCCATGATGACTTTGACCTTATGGAGCAAAGGGTAACTTTTAAGTAAGTCCGCAGTATGGATGATTTGGCTCCCGCTTCTGCGAAATCTTGGCACATCAATGTTTGATAGAAAGCTTCTGTCTCTCTGTGTGGAGCCCACTGATGTGTTTCACTCTATATGGTGGATAATTAGCAATTCTCTGGCTCCTCACAGCTGTCACAGTAATTGTCCAGCATCTACAAGCTGGGTCGATGTTTGCTCTTTGTGTCACTGGACTGTGTCAAGTGCAGGTTTGTGGATCTGACCTTGACTTTTAAAAGCTAATGATCGGTAACCTTATCGCCCAGTATGTGCTCTCCTTACTCACGACTGACCTTCAGTCCTCAGTACTCGCCCTACTCCATTTCAATTCTATTATATAAGTCCTTCAGTCTGTTTGCACAACATGTAAATGCATTAAAATAACTGAAAGTAATATTCAATGGATCTTTAAATGCAAGTCAGAAAATAAATCTGTTAAAATATCCTGAACTGGATGCATGTGGGTATAAAGCAATTTGCAATCTGACGATTATATATTTATCACATGTAAATAGTCAGTTTCATTTGATTACTACCTTAAAGTTTAGTACTGCGAATGGTTTCATGCTCCTCTAGTATGACTTTTGCTTACTGACTAGTACTGTTTTTAAACGCATACGTCAGCTTGGTACTGGGAAGGTTGGAAATCAGATGGCCTTATATTGCGATGTTCTATGACACAGTGTGAGTCATCATTAGAGGACTGAAAACTCTGGGCTAATTTTTTTTATTTTTTGCGATAGATGTGTCCTGGCTATGAATGGGAAGGTCTGATTAAAGCAATGAATTTGGACGGCGGGTTTTATTCTGTCCTCCGGCCCATCAGAAGATGGGGTCTAAATTAATCACAAATGTCAAGAGCCTAGTGCAAATTTTGGAAACTAAAACATTCTCTCCACATTCATCCTAAAAGCTGACCTCCATCTGATGTATGTCAATGGTCATGGGAGGTTGCGTATATACAGATGCTGGTTCTTTACACAGAAAGGAACCCAAATGGGTTGGAGTCAGCAGGGCTTGTCAGCGCAAACCCTTAAGACCAGAGTGTCTGTTGAGCTATGGCAGGAAGTACGGCTCAAAATCCATTACAAAAACAGCATAATAACTGTTTTCGGGTGCAACATGGCTGTGGTACTGGAAGAGAGCTGTGTACCTGCTGAGCAAACATTCAGTCCAGCTTTTATGCTGCCCATCTTCACCCTAAAGACATTTTCTCAAACTAAGCTGTAACAGCTAGAAGTTCTGGCAGCCTGCATCCCGTGAATGAAATGCAGACCACAGGAGGATGGTTTGGGAACAACAGCAATTCAGTCTATTTGCAACCTGGCAATTGTGTGCACCCTGTAGAGTGAATCTGATTATGTTTAAGCACTGAGGCAACGTATATCTAACAACCAATCTAACGGGCAATTTATCATTACTTTGTATGGTAAGACTGAGCTCAATAACTGTTACAGCATACTGGTGATATCTGATTGAAACCAATTCATATTTATTTTGTAGTAGAATTATGAGGATAATATGAGACTAACAATGTGCTTCCTGGGATTGGCTCCATGCTGTTTTTAATAATGTGTTAGATAAGTGGTTAGATGTTGGATGGATGGATGGATGGATAATTTAACTTAATAATTTAAGTTAATGTTAAAAAATGTAGCATGCCCTGAGATTCAATTCATCCATTTTCTTAAACCTCTGGTCCTATCCTGGGTCCCAAGGGGGTTGGAGTCTATGGGTGTAAGGCAGAGAATAACCCA
>JAODKL010000001.1:40966925-40986784 GCA_026780765.1 Petrocephalus schoutedeni | reverse complement strand
CCCCCCCCCCCATTTACAGTAGCAGCCAAATGTTACAGGTAATTAACCCAGCGAAACAATGGCCAGATTACACTGGCACTGAAGCACTTACACTACAGCAGACGGGGAGAGCGAAACGTGGGTTACCATTCCACCTCTTCAGATGTAGTTAGTGCCGTGTAATTAGCCACTTACTTTATGATGAACGAACACACTGCGGCAAATTCACATGCAAAGCAGCACAATAAAGACACTCATAATAATCATGGCAGAACGCTGTTGATATTTGTCAAAAGGGAAACGCTTGCCTGCCTTTCTTCCTCTGATTTTGCATTTATAAAAAGGCTGCAGCTGCGTTTGCGCGCTCACAATGCCGCAGAAAGACGACAGTCTCCCCACCACACTGCTGCCAGAATATCCAACTTTAATAATTGCACATATGTATCGCTTCATTCCATCTCAAATAATTACATAAAAATGCAAATTACCCAAACAGGAACGAAGAGATTTCCATATAAAATGTGAATGCTGTAACAACAGCTAATGACTACTGTAGCTAGCACATGCTAATACTCAGATAACAACAGCACAATTATTATGGACAAGAAGTTTCCAGACGTGCAGCGTATGCCAGGCAGCATAGGGCACAACAGAGATCAGAGAATGCGGAATATTTCAATTAAATGTATTTAAAATACGTTTTTGATTACCTTTTTTACTATTTAGCAATTTGTTTTTTGCTGAACTAAAAAAGAAAAATCTGATGTAATTTGTAAGAGACACTTTGAGAGATTGCATTTTATGTATTACATACATTTGTATCTAATACTTAAAATAATCAAAATATAATATGTCATTTTATTTATTTATTTTCTGTCATTTTAAGAACCTGAATCACCAGGCTTACAGACTTCAGACATTGCTTATTGAATGCCATTATAGGACAGAAAAGTTAAGAGACTAGCAAACAGCAGTACTGTGCTCTAGAACTTGCTAGCCTGCTAGTGGTGTTCCAGTTCTCTTCAATAGGCATGTTCAGGAAGTTGCATCTTATATACAGAAGATATTACAATCAGGCAAGCTACAAAGGACAAAATAAATTTCTATCCACTCAACAAAGGCATTGTTATAGCCACTGGGCCTATGTAACAGGGAAAACACATGTTACATATTCTATGCATGTGTCGTTTTTCATTTATTTTTTTTTTATTGTGCGGATACACAATTGTACAAGATTTTGTATTGCAGTTCCGCCTTCCCGACCCGCTGCTGCAGGTGCAACCCGGTGAGCTGTCATTATGTTACAGGTGTTACAAAAGTCATTTTTCATTTCACAAATTGCAAAATTCTTATTCTGGTTAAAGCTAAGGCAAGCTGTATATTTTCTGAAATATTGCACAATACTAGGGCTGAAACGGTAAACTTATTCATCCTGTATCTTTACTATTTTACATATATTTTTCTTACAGTTACAAATCACTCGTATTTTAATTAAATCTGTTTTGAATTGTATTTTATTTTTTATTTATTTATTGAGCAAGTGTTTGTAATTTGGAACAAGACACTTTCAGATGTATTTATATCTCTGACAAGGCTAGGGTACATCCTGGATGAGATGCCATTCTATTGCAGGGCACAGACTCCCACATACTTTATGGGCAATTTCAGAGGTGCCAATTTTCCTAACTGCATGTCTTTGGACTGTGGGAGAAAACGGAAGGAAGCCTGTGAGGGGGGGGGGTTAAAATGCTGGGTTCTGTGGTGCTGTACTGCTGTACCTGGGAAATCACAGTGATCTCTTTTCAGAAGAATTGAAGATGTAGAAGAATGAGAGAAGATGGGGCACAATTACAGGGCTGAAATGGAGGGCAGATGGTGTGTAGCCTTAGTTCAGTACTTACTTTTTGTGATTTATCACCGGAGGAGCTCTAATTAGCTTCCTAATTTTGGCTTGTAAACTTTTCCAGGCGAGTCTTTTCATGCTCTGATAATCATGTGGTGCCCATCAGTTTGACACAAAACACCATCAGAACAGCCTTTTATTGTCACATGTTAGAGTCATACAGTAATTATATGCTTCCCGTCGATGGTGCTCCTGAATAATTCTAAGCCATTTTTGGTGTAGACCTAAATCCCAGAAAATTTAAAGTTTGGGAGCTGGTTTGTTAGTTATAGGTTGGCAAAGAAATGAGATACTAAATGTCATAGGTCTTACTATTTTGGTAGCTACATCAGTGAATTCTGGAGAGCCAGATGACTGAAGACCAAAATTCACTCAGGCCATTTTTCTTGCTTTTGAGAAGAGAGTGCAAATGACCTAAAGTCAAGCTTTCCTCGTGATATGTTACAGTACTGGGAACCAAAACTTAACCAGTGCTCATGTAATCCAACAAAGAACTCCTAAAATCCAAAACTCACCTAGTTTTCCAAATGGAGTTTTGGAATTTTGCTCTTCAGTTGTTCAGTGGGGAGTAGATTGATCTTCAAATCTCATAACAGCAGCATTCCAGTTCTACTGTAGAGGTGCTCTGAGTAACCAGTGAAGTAGTAATAAAGTAATGTGTACTGGGCGAAATAGCAAATTACCTGTCTAAATTTGTGCTAGGACCATACTGTACCAGTCATTCTTCATTACTAATTTTTTATCACCTAGCTTGAACAAAACTCATTCGTAAAACAAAAGCATTCAACGCAGGTGCTGGATGACTGAAAGTACAATATATACTTTGCAATATGTTTTCATTTTCAGGTAATTGTGCCATCCATCTGTGAAAAAAGCCACTGATATTCCATGATACTACATCTTTCCACACTGGTTCAGCACAGCGGGTAGGAATAATGTTCTGTGGTATCATTCGTTTATTAGGCCACTGTTTTTCACAGTGAATTGTGGGCTGTTACAGTAACACAATCCACACCCTCCCCACACCTTAGTTTGTGCGCCTTCCAAACACGATGCAAAGCCTGCTCGCTGGCTTCCTGCCACGCTCGGGCCGCAGCTCGGACGTCCGCGGTTACGTATGTGACGGCATTCTCTGTTTGCATCTATCGCCTATCCTTACCCTCGTAAGCCAGGAATATTATATAATTTTCGACTGCGAGCACATCAAGAACACAAGCAGGGTCAGATATCTGAAGGAAACCAAACTGATCTCAAGAAATAAGAAACTAAATCCAGCAAGTTTTAAAAATCACTTTGGTATAACATCATGCTTTATTGGTACATATTTAGCTGTGTGCATACGTATCATCACTTAAAGTGCCAAAAGTCCTTGATTTCTTACATCCAACTCTTTGTCGGATTGGAACAGCCCTGTAGTTATCATTTCTGCAAGCACAGAGGAAAGCTGGGCGAAGACAGAGTGACGATACACAGACACTGGACTCTATCCCTTAGCTCCTCCAACATTCTACAGCTTTTCCATTGACATAGTGTACCCTAGCGACTATACCACTTTTTTCAGACCGATTACTGATACTTGCTTTCAGGTACTCACTGATTTCAGTTAGAGCTGAGTGATGTTGAAATAATATGCAATTTTTTAATTTGGATTAATGATAATATTGCAACACCCCCCCCCCTACACACACACACACACCGGGCCCCAAGAGAGTAACCTTAATTTTTTGTTGGAAAAAAGAACCTGAAATCTTGAAAAACAAATTTGGATAATCCATTAAACATCAGGCATCAAAATTTGCCTACTAGGGGTGGGGGGCATTGGCATATGGACATACAGGTACATGAGCAAGATATTGGACCTGATACTGATACTAGTCACACTGTATGGTTCATGTTTGTCAGGTAATTGAAGAATATGGTTCTGATTTGAAGGTGAAAAGCGAATGAATAAAACTTTAAAAAATATCCCTCCGGTTACTGGCAGACCGCTATTAAGCTAGAAGTCTGATAGAGACACAGGCCTGTTAGAATGTTGCGCTGAGGTCATTTTGTGTTTCTACCAACTAATTAGTGCCAGCTTCCAGTAGGGGGGCTAGTGTGCACATGCACAGACAGTCCATATTGTTGCAGAACACACGTTATTCAGGGTTTTGCCTTCACTAGCACTCACTGAACACTTCAAAATACATATTTACAGCTTCTCTCTCATCTTCTATTTAGACAATCCTACTTTATATGGCAAGAGAATCATAGTGGCTGCGGCATTCTCTTCACTCCATACCAGTTTGAAAGCAAATCACAAGGCTAATTATCCATATATCTAATGAGCCAGGCATTGATTCTCAGTCTAATGCATTTTTGAAGGTGCTTCTGGGACAGTCGGGCTCTGTGTGGATTGAGGAGTATTCATAAAAGCCTGCAGAGAATACAGCTCTGGTTTTATAGTAACCAATATCCATTTTTCTAGATAGCACTCAAATATGAGTCTTAGTTAGCAAAAAAACCTTCTTTAATATGCAACAACTTCAAAGGTATCTGTGGATCAATGAACACTGATTATCATAGCCTTCTATGAAAGGAAATTACAGCTCAGAGGTGCTGATTCGTGGGTCCCTCAGTAACATGCTGACTCACTGGGTCCTGTGTAAGTAAATCACTGGGTGTGGACATTTATGACCTGGACTCTAAGTGCCTTATGCAACCTCACGGCAATGTCACGGTCACCATGGTGATGATATGGCCACAATGCCACGGCGAGATCACAATCACCATGGTGATGGCCAATGTTGTGAGGCCACCTTAAGATGTGAAAACTGAGCAGCTCTGCCGGGGACGCAGAGCAGGTAAGAGCCGATCATATAAAGAAGGGCGTGTGTGAGCTGTGTTCTCCATTCCGGCTGTCTGTCTCGCCACATTTATGTTTTATTCTGTGGGAGCAGAACAGAATGAATGTTTCTGACACTGTGATAATCGCCCTTTGTCACTCAGCCGTCTCATTTCGTTGGTATGTAGATGTCCCAACTAGTCTGGACCTACATGGGGTCCAAATGGTGCTAAGCCTCCAACACCCCCACCCAGCCCCCAGGCAAGCAGGTACAAACACATATCCTGTTAGAGGTCTTGAGGGTGTAGGGGAGTGAATATAGGATGCCTGACTCAAGAATGTCCACTGTGATGCCATGGTCTCACATTCTGCACATGGCGCCCCATGACTCACCACCTCTGTAGCTTGGGATAGGCGCCCGGTCCTATTTCCCGTACTAGCTAAGCATTTGGAAGATGGATGGATTAAAAGGTGCAGGATTTAAGTTTCAAACCAGGAACAAAGCCGTAAAAAGTTTTTCTTCTAAAACATTTCTTCTTTGGCACATTAGTTTTGAGCTGGCATATGAATGCATTTTATACACTGAGGGAAATATAGTTCAGGAAATAATAAAACATAGTCAAAGTTCTTCTAAGTTTATAGTCAAGCAAGTGAAATGTTTGTCGCAATGCATTTTGGGTAGCATAATAAGAGCAGACAAGATGAACACACAGCTGGGGGATCTAGTGGGATATATAATCCGTTTCATAATATCCAACTTGATTCCGTTTGCTTGTCGCATGGCCATCATTAGAAAACATAATATTTTAATAAAGTATGAAGCAATGGAACAATGCAGTTTTGTTTTCATTAATCATGTTTTAGGGAAATTAATTGGGGCACAATGAGAGGGGGGAAGATGCAGTAATTATGTCAAATTTATTCATATAAAGGTTTTAAAAACTGTTTGGAAATGCATGGAAGTAAAAGAAAAGGACAATTAATTTAAGAAAAATCAAAATGGAACAGAGAACAAACAGAATGACACGTGGGACTCAGAGCCTTTCATCAAAGCAGAAAATTTCTACCAAGAAGAAAAACTGAATTAGCATTCTTGAAACACTGGTCTTTCTTCAAGTGATATCCTATTCTTTTCTCAGACTGCCAGTCATAATATTGAAAAAAACTGAAAATTGAAGGGGCTAACTCGTTAGCCAGTTTCTGAGTAATTCTGAAGAAGCTTTAAATAACCATGTGGAAAATATTCCTGAATATTCCTGTTGAGGACACAGGTGCACTGTGAGTCTCCTTCATTGAAGTTACAGTAAGGCGTCCCCGAAGCCCTTTACATCAAGTACTAGGATAGAAACCCATTGGACCCGAACCACTGCTGTTCGACTGCAATGATGGTTGTACATCACAGCAGAGCACAGAGCAAAGGTTTGTCCCTTAGTGTCCAATCTGGCCATGGACACTCAAGGTGGATGATGAGATTCAATGCAAGTGGTCTGTCAGACATCCACATTGTTGAACAGCTGTTCACCTGCATCTGTGTCGTGTGTGTGTCTTTTTTTTTTTAATGCAGTTATTTTGTGGCATAATATTCCGCATTCCTTTGGAGAAGAGGCTTCTAAATGCAGAGTTTCTGTGGTGTTAATGAGTAAAAGGCGATAACTGGCTGTTGAATCATTGTATGTGTTTCTGTGTTTGCCTTTAATTTTAGTGTTTATGGTGCAACACAGTGATAGAGGTCAGGAAATCGTAAAACAGTGAATCATAAAGACCATAAGTGAACAGACAAGCGGTCCTGATGAGGGCAGTCTGCTTCACTGAAACAGAGTGACTTCTCCTCCAGATGAGAAAACCTCGATTTGCCGGTTTCTGATCTAACACACATGACTTCGCCATAAGTGTGATCTCTCTACTTGTGGCCCCAGCCTTTATCTCCATAATCTGCTCGCGACCATTCTCAGCACAATGGCTGCCTATATCCAATATGAAAATCATACGATGACTCTAAAGACCACACAGTCCCTGCAAGTTGACCGCTGCACTTGCAATGCAAAACTCACCCTCTCACCAAGATGAAACATACAGTATGCCTCATGCGTGGGCTCAGCTATGCACCAGCATCCTAATGCTCGGCCCTAGATTAGCTCCATTCAGGTCCATTTCTCTTTACGACAAGTAAAATGGGTCACATTGCTCTCCTGCCTGCTCAAAAAAATTATTCATTATAATTTAAAAGGATTTTATTTTGTTATGCTGTTAATTACATGCAATGTGACCTACAATGAAACCCGCTAAAATACTAAAATCTCTTCAATAAATACTATTCTAAATCCAGTCCATCGCAGTGATGCGATGTTATACAGTCTGTAGGACATGCACACTGACAACTGCCTTAGAGATGATAGTCTTATCTCCCAGGCTGGAAAAATCTGCTGAAAAGAAACAGCAACAGCTCATTTGAATTTCATCTCAACGCCAGAGCTGTGTGGACATAGCGAACCCCGATCACATGCATCCGTCTTCCTGCATTCGGCTGAGCATTTATTTACGTATTTTTGTTTTCCGGGGGAAAGAACATTTCTGCAAAAAGCCTTCAAACAAGACAAATGAAAAGTTTCTGTTTTGGTGGACTGAGACAATGAGCAAACAAAGGAAATTTGGAAAAAGCTCCTTTTGCATATAAACGGACTAGGATCTGTGGTTACCCAAAGAACCCAACATCTAGAATGAGTAAACACCACTCAGCTTTAGCAGGGATGAGCACTGGCGTCTGGCCCCACCCCCTGTCCCAGTCATATATTGACTTATTTGACTGCGCTGGGTGTTGTGTTTCAGGATCTGTAAGCAGAACAGTCAATTAAGATGAATTAGCTTAATCATGTGTGCCTAATTCCGTATCACAATACATTGCACTCTGTAAAAAATACACTATTTATAGTGCGATTGCAAAAAATAATTTTCTTTTTTTCAGATTTTTGCAGTTGTCTCAGAGGTCAATAATAAATAAATAGAAACATCCTTGTACATAACAAAAACTGGATTTTTACCCACTTTTTAAAAAATTAACTACAAACATTGTTTGAATCACACACAGTTATGACTCAAGCACCAAAGTCACACGCCCTCATACCTCCAGAAAAGATAAATTACTAGCACATTGTTGTGAGTCTCCTGTCACTCACCACCCAATGGGAGTTTGTCACGTACTCATCTGACCCCAGAGGTGCGCTCAGCCGCTCACTGATCATGCCACCTTTAACACACCTGACAGAGCCCAACGCCCTGCAGCATCCGACACATAAAAGACCATCCTGCTGTTGTGATTAAGGCAAATTAGATGCTGTAGCTTATTGAGTATCTTAACGAGAGCTCCGCACGGCATCGCCAATGGATGATATTAATTATGACACTTTTGATTAGAATAAGAGGCCTAATCAAGAGCTTGCAGGATGAAAGAGACAATAACAATTCATTAATGAGGCCACTTCAGGCTCTCGGGAGCGGGAGACTGAGGTGCCAGTCGAAGCTCGGCGTGCAGATGATGAGCTAACCAGCCTGATGTTGAAGGCCACAGAATCCCCAGGGTAAGCTGCAGACGGCCCCAGCACGTCAGCCTAATCCCAAGGGCTCACCCCTTTTTAGCAGCTTAGCATAAATGCCATTAGCTCAGAGCCACCAGGAAAAAACACAACAAAAAAACGCCAACAGACCACAGCCCCTGGCCTCTCCTCCCCCTGTCGGCACCATGTGCTTCCACAAGGAGCATGATCTGGGCACCATATGATAGTGAACAGCAAAGCAGGCATATTAGTAACAAACTGCGTAGTCCGTCTATTAATTTGTGGGCTGTAGCATGGAAGCCGAAGTTCCTTTGATCACCAGCCAGTTGTTGCCATCGCCCCCATTATCCTGCTGCGTCTCCCCGTTGACCCTTACCCTTACTGCTGCCAGATAGTCAGGGGCGTTTTCATGCATGGGCTTACGCCGGCTGAAGCCCGAGAGCCCCACTAACCCTGTTCAATAAAAATTAACCCCATCCTCCCATCGACGCCTACACCATCATCACTTCACCCTGGTCGATAAGCTTACACCGTCGCAGAAGATAGTGTGGGGGTCTCTCACCATGTTAAAGTGGCTTTGCAGAATTGCAAGAGCCAATTCTCAAGTACAAAAAATGTGCTTTTGACCAACTTTACCATTGTAACTGAGCTAAGAAGCAAAATCAGCACATAACTGACCACTATGGCTAATGCCTTGGTTTTAAGGGCTCGTTGTAGCGTTGGATGGGAGATAGCAGTGGCGCTTGGCTTTCAGACAGACACTGATCGCCTTGTATATTTGCCTGAAGCATTTACTGTGTTTTCCGAAATATGACTTAATTTTCCAGATGTCCAGCGAACAGACAGCGGAGCTGTTTTTGTGTTGCTATTAACCAGCACTGAGTTACAATTCCTCATTTTCCTTCAGAGTGGTATATGCTCGCTGTCCACTGATACAAAGGAGTTCAGGTTTCAGCAACATCAGGAAAAGCTACATACTACATACTACATACACCAAACATATAGAGAAAAAGCTCGGAGGTGCTCCCCTGCCAATCTGCAACAAAATGTGCCAACAGGGCCCAGCCACCCAATCGGAAGCTACATATATCAAGAGGGACACCGTGCCCCTTCTGTCCGCAGCAAAAAAACGGCTACAAAATACACCAAGATACCTCCCTGTTCAGCGGCAACGAAGTGTCAAGTTGGGAGCTGCTTTTTGTTGCCAGTCCACCCCATCTGTCTCTCTGTATAGCAGTTTATGGGCCAGGCCAACCGGGGAAGTTCTCTGCACTCCGGATCCCCAGCTGCTCTTTGCGTGAGCCGTGCACTTCACTCAAAAAACATCAAGAATCACTAGGAAACATAAGGAAAACATGTTAAATATTTGAATATAATTCATGTTTCAGTTGTTTTTATTTCAAACTATGGAGTGCAGGGGGACCGTGGCAGGGAGCTGTATCACAGTGTGATTAGTTCTATTATTTATTAGTTCTGCCCACCCCTACTAAAATATTGGTACGTTCTGTTTGGTTCACATTCATACCAGTCCCAAGATATAGCCTCCTTCCCATGCCATTGTTTATTTTTTTTATCTAAGTCCCCCATTTGTTTACTCATTTTTTTCTCCATCTATGCACCCATTTACATTATCCCAGCTACCCCATTAGCTGCAGATAAGTTTCTGATGACCTTTTATGAGACCGGCCCTCCGTAACGAGGGGAACCGTGCGCATCCATTTGCTCCCAAGAGCAGCCGATCCCGCATTCATCTCCGCTGTCGTCGCTGAAAAGCCGAATGTTACGAAACCCAAATCAGAGCTTTGTAAGCACAAAGGACGCCGTGGAAGGATCATGAAAACAGGTCTTGCGTAGAGCTTGGCGCCCCAGCATGTCGCAGATAAATAATGTGCTTTCTCTGTCCGGCCTCTTGGTCCTGCTATGCCCTCCTCTGGAACAGCAGGCACTATTCCTTCTACTGAAGGAGGCAGATGATCAAAGGTCTACTGTATAGCAGGATAGAGACTAAAGGAACATTTGTTAGGAGCCAATTATGCTTATTGTGGAGCAGGAATCAGACACACGTATCCATGTGCACGTCTATTATTTATGCATTATATTTTAAAGCTACTCAGGGTTTCAGATTTTTAAAGGATGACGAATTAATGCAGAATTCAGATGGGGAACCTTACGCCCTCTTCCTTTGACATAAAAATATCTCGCGAAATTGTTTTGTAACTTGTTTCTGTCGCCGTGGTCCTCTGTATTGCTGTCAAAGGCGGTATGGAAGTATGAGGAACTGCGGGAGTGATAAATCAAGGTGGACGCGTCGGGCGCTGCTTGGCAATGAGGCGCTCTGCAGGCTCCGCGGGACGCAGCGTGCCGCCGTCTGCTTACATGAAGGCCTGACGTTCCCGAGAAGGTGGGGAGCGTGGAGATCAGCATGTGGAGCAGATTTTATCTAATATGTACAGGTGAAGAGAACAGAAAGTGTGTATGACATGTTATACACATAAGTGCACAATTATCATAGATTTATACTTTGCCTGTCTTATAAGGTTATCTGTCAATAAAGACTGGGGAAATGCACGGCTCCGTGGGCTGAGCCTTTGTACCTGTAAGTAGAAGGTCGCCACTTTGAGTCTGGTCTTGCTAAAATAGCCCCGTTTCTGTGGGCCCTTGAGTAAGGCCCTTAACCCCCAGCTCCATGGGCACCACAGGTGGCTGCCCCTGCACTGACCCTCCCCAAGCTTGATCTCACTGTCTGTGTCCCTTACGGAGAGCAAGCTAGGGTCAGCAAGAAAAGAATTTCCCCCGGGGGGACCAATAAAACATCACGAGCCCCCCACATGCTAGCACATTTGCTTGGTTGTTGGTATGCTGTGTCGTGCTGGGTCTGAGCTGTCAGAAAACTACGGAAACTGCACACGCCAACTGTATGTTTCCTTAACACCGGGAATATGCAGCATTCATCTACTTAGCTGTACATATGAAAATGTGAATGCACAGCTCAGCCGGGCACTTTGCATGCGAAAGACATAAACATTTCATGTTGGTTCATGAACTTTCTGTTTCTGCTATTCCCAGAAAGGAGTTTTAAATAGTTTGCCAACTGCAGGATATCATGATATTTAAAAATAGTCCTGTGATCCTTTCCGGCATAAACAGTTGGTTGATAGGATAGACCAATGAACGGGATAGCCATATTTATTAAAATAGGACACAACTTACATTGCTCAAATCATAAAATGCCTATCAAGGTTAATCTGCAGGGTGCTCTATTACACACCTTTATTTATAATAAAAGTGCTTATTAATTTAATGCATGGTTGTATTTCCTTGTTGTTAATTTGATCCTTGAAGATGGTTTACAGTGTGCTGTAATGCCTTCATTAGTTGGCAAGCACAATAATCTGAATATGATATAAAAAGCCTTTGCTCCGTGTTACTTAAAAAAGATAGGGAGACAGGGTGTGATAAGTGCCAGTCGGTCGAAGGTGCAATAGAAGGTGACCGATCAATTCTTATGTGAAGAACAATAGTTTCCTTCACACCCCATAAAGAATACTCAGGTCAAATAGAAAGTCTTGTAGTCAGAAGGTAGACCTCACAATGTGAGGCTCTGTCATTTATATTTACCACAAGGATGAAATGGTAACATTAGCCTAACAAACTGGTGAAAGGCTTTCTCATTAAGTGTTTGCTTATTAAGGCAAAGCAGTCTGTTTTTAAGAGCTGTTCGCAGTGTAGCTGAAGGCTGAGGGTATCACAGATGTATTTTCTTAAGTGCGTCTGTTTGTCATTGCATGTGATGTATAGATCACAGTTGTTTGCTACTGATATCACTGTTTTTATTATTTAATTCATGTTGTTTGGCATAAGTTACTAAGTTTTGAAGTCGCATTCATAACCATAATTCTCCCTTTTGATATGTGTGTTTTATTACACGATTTTAGTGAACATGACATTTTTCAGGAGCACGTCAGTCGTGTTGATTTTATTTACTCCAAAAGGTCACTGACATCTTGTCGGACAGCAAGATGAACATCATTTCGGTCCCCAAACCTCTCCTCAGGAGCACCCCACCCATTCCATTCCACTTGTTAAATTTCACTACCAGCTCACTTAATTAATTCATTTAATTAATTACATTTCTTTAATCAGTTAATAAAGTTTCCTTGTGATAAGTTAACACACTTTGACATTTTATGCCAACATGAAGAACATTTAAACGGCATTTTCTTTGACTATCTAACATTACTGCACAGTAATGTACCTGAGTGGACATGTTCTGTGAAAGCACTTGAAATTATTAATTACTTTGAAATGGGAGGCATTGGGAAGTGCCCACAATTGCAACTAAAACAGTGGTCGCTGCTAGTCTTTCAAACAGGGGAAGCTTATTTTAGGCCTACATCATAAAATTATATGAATATTATATTATATGAATGAACAAACGAATGAACTTTACAAAGCTAAAACAAGGAGCAAAATCGAGAACGCTTTAAATATGTTTTTTTATTTAAAGAATGATTTATATATATGTTTATATTACCAGCAAATAACACACTATGTGCAGCTGATTGTCTCACGGCTTCACTTGCATATCCGCATGGGACCGAGCTCGAAATCACTTCAATTCCGGTGTATATTTAAAATTGCTGTCTATCCAAAAGGGGTTCAGCCCTTTAGACAGTTCTTCCAATCATCATGCACCAGCCCAGCGTCCTGGCCGGCCCACTGCTCCATTCACTCCCAGAGAAGCTGAGCATTTATCCAAGTGTCTAGCATCGTTGCAGTAAAAAAAAAAGCTATTCTGTGCCGTGCCATAGAAGTCCATTGAAGCTGTGCTTCAATAGGTTTTAATGCGCAGTGCTGCCACGGAAATGTATGAGGATAAAATCACGTCAGACAGTTTACGATAAATCATGTCACTCGTCATGAAGTTGAACGCGTTTTAGTGCACTTTTACTAAAAGCAGTATCACTACGTAGTGCATATCTGAACATTTATTTTCTGAGCGGAGCTTCCCTTGTAGTCTTCACCACTGAACTAAAAATACTGCATCGGTGTGCCTTGCACAATGTTCAGGATGTCATGTCACAAACTGTTTGTTTCTATTGGCAACGGAGAGCATCCTGAGTGTTAAAAGAACAGCCAATCTGTGTGAGAAAGTCATCTAATCCCTGAATCCTGCAGAGCCTCTGAGAGCTACAGTTTTTCTTTGAAATACTCCAAAATCCACTTGGCCCTAGTAGAAGTAAAGTAGAGAATTTCGGTCTTAAGAAAAAAACAACATTGTTCTCTCAATGGCATAGAAGAACAAACAAGGCTAACAGCGCTTTACAGGATTCTCCAGATAAAATGGATAAAATAGAACCTTATAGGTAATGTATGTCTGTAGTTGAATGTGTGTGTGTGTGTGTGTGTGTGTGTGTGTGTGTGTGTGGGTTCGCATCGATCACATTTGGGGACCAAAATGTTCCCAACGTGTGGTAAAAACATTTGACTTTTTGTGGACATTTTTTCAGGTCTCCATCTGGATAACCTCAATTTTATAAGAATCTATGAATGCAATAGAAAAAGTAAAAATGCCAAGTCTTGTATCTGGGTTGGGTTAAGAGTTAAGGGTGTTGTGATGGGGATTATAGTTTTTCTCACAAAAATGAATGGACAGTCCCCATTTAGATAGGTGTGTGGGTCTGTGTGTGTATGTGTGAAAAGATAGACACATTGTAACTTAAACCACTGAAGAGATAGCTCTTACCTTTGTGTTTGTTAGTTTAGATTGAATTGCGTTACGTTGATATAGACAAAAGGCATGATTGCATACTCCTATAGCTAGGATATCTGGCAGTTATGCATTCCATGGTCACAAATGCTTTTATTAAAGGTAAACTAAAAGCAGAGTTTGGTATGATTTTCCAGACATTCAACATAAAATCATCAGCACATATAAGTCGTCATTGTTACATCTTCCCCGTCATGTCTGCCTGACCCCCCTGTCTCCTCCGTGATGTGACCCTGATGAGCCATGCCTGTTGCTTGTTGCCCCTTATTAGTCTTTATATTTAAGTCACTGTTGGTCTCATCAGCCCCAGTCCGGTCATTGCCATTGCTCCTCCTGTCTGCCAGTGTCCTTCCCCGTACTCGCCCCCTTGTTTTGACCCCCACAGTCTTGTTTGTTTCCCTGCTCTCATTCAGTAAATAAAACCTCTTTTGCCTAACACCTCTCTTCGAGTCCTTTGTCCCACATGCTGTGACATTGTTTCTGTAGGAAAAAGGATTCCATATAACCTTATATTTCCCACAAGTAAATTCCCATTCACAATAAATATAGACACATATTGTATAAATTCATGCATTACGACTACCTTCAGTTTCATTTTCCAATTCGATGCTAGACAGACAACAGCTTGTTGCATGACAGCTATTACCTGGAATGATGGAAACCAGAGCAATGGCAACATGGTGTCTATGTATGTTGAATAAATGTATCATTCAGCTAACCGTGATAGTGGGATATACCACCCAACAGAAGCATAAACACTGTGCCCTCTCAATTCTAATCATCAGTACTGTAGGACAGGGGACAGTATAAATGAGAAGTTCATTCTAAAGAAATGAATTAAGGACTGTGGTTTGAAAATTTCAGAATGAAAATTCCAATTAATTTATTATTAACCTACCTCATTAAAAAGCCTACAGAAGACCGTACGAAAATGGAGAGTGTGGTCAATGATTTCACACATGGCACAGTGTTTTGAGTAACTCCCAGCCACCTGAAGTGACTGAGTCTCTTCCACAGACACTCTTACAGTGAGTAATCTGGCCACTTTTCAGGGCCTAGTAGCTTAACTGTAATTGATGCATCAGTGGATGGAGAGGAGACTGTGGCTTTGGGCTGACAAGGTTAATGCTTTTTTTCCTGCCTGTACATCATCCAAAGCATGTAGTCATGACCGACCACTCATGACAGACTTAAGCAACGTCAAAATGTGCTTGTGTGCTACAAAGATACCATAGTAAAATACAATGATTCTACATTTGTCTATGTGGTCATTGCTAGAATGTAAAGGATGTTCATAAGAACCTCACCTCTTTGCACATTCCTATTAGTGCATCATCAGCATAACAGTGGAGAGAAACACAGTGTTTTCAAATAACATCACGGAGTGGCAGCATACACAAAGTGAACAGTAATTGGCGAAAGCCTGATCCTTGGGGGACACCGTACTTCATTGCTTTATACAGGGGATTCATTGTTCTTATTTTGGAGCCTGTTGGTTGCATGATTTCTTGCTAAGCTCAACACAGAATCAAACTGGAAGCTAGCATTATTTTTGTTGATTTTTATCATTCTGGACCGATATGTATATATAGCTACGATTAGGGCTTTTCTGGAAATGTTCCAGAGTTAATGGGAATGCATCAATACAGCTCTGGAAAAATTTAAGAGACCACAGCAAAACATTTAGTTTCACTCAGTTCTCAATTTGTGGGTATGCTTATGTTTAAAATACAGACTTCTTTGCAAATTCCAACCTGGCTCTTCCCTGCTTTTCCTTAATGATGGGCTTTGTCCATGCTTCATGGGACTTCAAACCTGCTTTTTTAGGAGCCTGTTAAGCACTGTCCTACCTGTGCGCCTAACTGTGCGCATTTAATGTTTCCCATTCCTGTTGAAGGTCATTTGAGGTCATCCACCAATTTATGAGGCACTGCCAAATAAGTTGACGGTCGTCTCTGGCATTAGAAAGTTGCTTCCCCGCTCTACCTGGCTGGTTTCTGGCCGTACCCAGTGTCTCCTGCTTCACCTTGTTCTTTCATACTGCTGTCTTAGAAACTTTGAGCCTGGAAGTAGTTTGCTGCGAATTGTAGCTTTCTGTCAGGAGAACCTGGATTAAACCATGACTTAAAAATGCAGAATAAAAAAATATATACATAGAGTGGACTCTTAAATTTTTCCAGAGCTGTATATCGTGCTGTATGATAATGAATGATATATAGAACATGCCCTTTTTTCCTTCAGATAATCCTTGCACATTGGTACAGATCACCAGCAGGGTTGCCAGCTCTCACATCTGACATGACACTCACCCTTTCAGACTCTCACGCGCCCACAAGAAATCTTTTAGCAAATCTATATTATTTCATGATGAACCTAAATTAGCTACACCAAAAGCACTGGGGTAGTTTGCTTACCCTACATACTATTTACAAGGTAATAAAACTGCTGCTTACTTGTAAATATGTGTGCAGACTTGTCTTGAGTTGAAAATCTCACGCCAGCCAGCTGACCCAAGTTAGCAACCCTGCACCAGTATCTCCTTGTATTTCGACCAATCAGATGGCAGTGATGCAAGCAGCCCAGTTTTGTTGTGGCTTCAGTCCTACTAGTAAGCAGAGCCATGCCAGCGCAGGTACGGTTTGGATAATTTACAATGTAAAACCGTCAGTTCACGGTACGGCTTGGGTATGGCTTGGTTCTTGGTCACAGTGAAGAAAACACCATTATACTCTAATTTGCATGAGTCTTGTTTAAGTTCATGGTCAGTTTACCATGGTAGAAACTTCTTATTTCATCTTCTTGAGCAGTGCCACCAGGTCAAAGTTGCTGTGAAGGAAATGCACTATATTTACAGATACTTGTTTCACATGAGGCGTCACCAGTCAATTTGAATAAGTGCGGAAGCGTGTCAACAGAGGCTGTTCCAGTCGATGCAGTAATAGAATGACCAATAATGTACTTAGGAACTTGTAGAGTAACAAACCTTTGATGTACCTCAAACATTGATAGAATGACTAGGGAGAATTGATACATGCAGAGTAATAACTTTTGATTGATAACGGTGGCCAAACAGAAGCTGTCTCTCTGGGGGCAAGAGCAGATTTTTCCTAAATAAGAAATAGACCTGCTTGTCTATTATTTTACATTTCATGGATCGCATGATAAAACAGTGAACTTGCTGTGCATATGAATTTTTATCTCTGTCCTTAAACTACTGGGACAAAGTAGTTTAGTCAAGCCAGAAGTTTATGTGTGTAATCATCAGGTAATGTTGCTTATAATAAAGTGGGGCTTTTTAGCTTATAAGACATTATGAGTTTTATATATTTTTAATCATTTATTCGGCTACGTATGAGCATGTTTCCATGGATACCTGGGATAACATGGACACTCTGTTGGGTAGCTGTCACTAACATAGCATTGCAGCTATGCTCATTTACCAAATGGAAAAAGTGTAATTTCAGTTTTTTCCTGTTTTCTATCTCCCTATACTTATACATATAGACAGATGCTGGGACATTGAACAGCTTTCTTTCTCCAAAATGCAGAAATTACAACATTGTTGTTCAGGTGACTGGAAATTCTGAGTTTAGAGCATTTGTTCTCATATCAATGTGATAATTAAATGCAGAAATAAAATGCAAAAACAGAAGCAACCATCCTTACAAATATATCAACACATTTTACATTTGAATCAGTTTTCATCTGTGGGTGGTTAGTTGGTATTTTCAATTAAATGAATAACCCATGTAATCCCATGACAATCTTACAATTTTAACATATTTTAACCCCAAAAACATGCCCATTATGTGTTCCTCAGCAGAAAAAGCATTATTTATGTTTGTGTGCGTTATCCTCCAGTAATGGACTAATGCTTCTATGGATTAGAAGTGGTTTCCTAATGTAACTGAAAGTGGAAGTATGGATTTTCCCATAATTAGTATTTATCCCTGGGGATATATTTTATCAGTGTTACCAAAAATGGTAATTAACACTTTTAGACATCATTGCTTACCGATACGCATCAGAATTTAAGGAACTTTCCAGTAGAAGATTTGTAATCATATTTGTTAATCCTGACCTAGAGCTATAAATGTACACAATACAAAGGTCCCTTTATAGCTTTGATGCCTGGCCAAATAAGCATATGTTTATGGCATATTTTTTGACAAGATAGAGTATATTTTGTATACTCTGCTGCAGTAGGAAGCTCGGATCTTTAATTACTTCTGCTGCCGCAGATATATATGAGTCTTGGACTCACAGTACAGCAAAGTGATGAACATGAAGGAACGCTGATGAGGTAGCCTACCGTGAGGCTTTCAAATGCTGGAGTTTACAGGCCATTACCTCTCTAACTCAGGCCAACAAAGCGAATCACAAACCCAACAAACTGTATAATTATTCTGTTGATGTTTTTAGAGCGGTGATCTTCAGAAAAATATATCTGAATGGTTTTCCACATGACAAATACTAATTAGACACATTGCCAATTTCAAGGTCACAAGGTGCACCAGTTCGGCCATAACTGGATTCAGTCTCTCGCCCAGTTAGGGGTACCTAATTGGGGCCAGTCCAGTAGCTCCCTCCAAGACAAAGACAATGTGCTGATGTTTAAATAAGCATCCTCAAACCCTCTAGAATTGCCTACATAATTAATATGTCTATTACTGCAGAGCAAATTAATCTTCTATAATAGCGAGAGCGACATAAACTCTATTGAAACATGCACAATCTCCAGAGCTTTGTTTTGTGTAAAACGCTGTTAGGTTCAGGGATAGCAGCTTGTACAAAGTAAACCATCATATGTGCTACTTCAGGTGGTGGCAGAGAGCTGACGTCCAGTAGCCAAAGCCCTCACTATAAATGGCGGCTAATGTGCAGGACTCACACAGGCGAAGATTCACCTTCGCTCCCCTGAGTAAACCTGCACCTTCCCTAGTCTTTTTTTTTCAGTGCTAGTCACTGCAATTTCTCATTCTGTCTCCCAAGGACAGCGACATTTGGCCTCTGATTTAAAGACATGCCTTCTCCAGCCTATTTCTTTAACCTTGTGGCTAATTATAGCCCTTTTCTGTTAGGGAGTAGGACTACTCTCCAAGGGACAGGAGTCTGCCACAGCTGATGCTCCATTATGGCTGGCACCTCACATTAACATCACGGCATTGTTCGGCGATGCTTTGTTACTTGGGGTTACAGTGATTAACTGAAGATGACTTGGCGAACACAGTCACCCTGCCGTGTTCAGAATTTGGTATTCAGAAAATGTCCGTGTGCTTTGGTTCGCACACATCCATTGGGACAACATCAAAATTTGAAAAAGCAAGGTGCCGTCCATCCCTTTGTCCCTAAATACACCTCAGGAAACTGAATGGTACACAGCTATGCGATTGCGTAACCTCTTACAAATATATCTGTCTCTATGGGGGCCAGGGCCCCTATCCATGGTGCTGAATTGTCCAACATAACTGGTTCTGAGCATTTATTTTTTTTAGTAGATGCTTTTATTCAATGCAACATATAATCAAGAATGCCGGGTCAGCCAGTCCTGGGAGCAACAGGGGTTCTGGGCTTTGCTCAAGGGCCCAACAGTGAAAACAAATTCTCTCCTCCGTGAGATTTCTACCAGCGACCTTCTGATTGCAGGTCTAACCTACCGAGCCGCCCACCTCGAGTTCTGCCCCTTTTTTCTGTAGCTGCCCTCAGAACATCCATAAAACAAAAGAATCCCCAGTTATTTTTTTTTTGTCAAAAATGGTTTATGGTCCGTTAGCTGCAGATCACAGCAAAGCAGCGCCAGAACAGATCTGATGGGCGGATTTTACAGGGCCC
>JAODKL010000001.1:40937983-40964177 GCA_026780765.1 Petrocephalus schoutedeni | reverse complement strand
GGCTGGCCCCCCATACTGGGTTGTTCCCTGCCTCGTGCCCGTAGCTTCCGGGATAGGCTCCGGACCCCCCGCGACCCCGATCGGGCAAAAGCGGGTTGGAAAATGGATGGATGGATGGAAATCAGACATTAAAAGTAAAACATCACAGACTAAGCCTTACTGTGCACAAAGGGTAGATATAAATGTGCAAAAAGGCTGTAATGTGCAAAGAATGAACAAAGTAGAGATGGAAAAATACAGTTTAAACTGCACATCCAGTCTCCTGCTACAAGTGGCCATGGTGCAGCTAAGAGAAGCTGAATACCACCCCAGAGCTGAATACTCCCCCTGTACCACAGGCGGTAGCGAGATCATTTTTTACCTGCCCAATACCCGATTTTGGTTTCCGTTGTGTACTGGACTGCTGTGGTCCACGATGTTATGGAATGAACCCTCCCACTCTCTATCTGACCGCTGCATCCCCTTATTGCTTAATGTTCTAATGCCTCCTGTTTTTGCCCAGCCAAATCCTAAAATGAATAACCTTGGCTTGTAGAATATGTGCAGGAGATGAAATTGGCTGTAAAGTCTACAGAGAGGCATTAAATACTGTTGGAGATTGCTGTAATCCATTAGAGTCTTGTGAACGAAGCATAATTTCACGTTTATTTGCAGAGTAATAAAGTTTCAGCAGGAATATATGTATGATCATGGTCCTACCTATAATACACAGGAGTTTGGGGTGGAAATTTATTGTGGGAGCCAAGCACAACAAAACCACAGGCACTGAAATCTTCCAAACAAAAGGAAGGGACCTGTCAGCTCACTTAATGGTGCTTCCTGAAGTTTGTTTTTCCTGGCCTGGTTTCCATATTCTATTTTCTATTGGCATCCCTGGGCAGGAACAAAAGACAACAGCGTGTCTGTTCAGCATTTGTGGTTCAGAGACACTTCACAAATGTCCTGAAGGCACACAGATGCCAGGAGAATCTACCCCGTAACTTTAATTAACACCTTGTCTCATGCTAAATGAGCCTGCAGAGCGGCCTCGATTCCCTAACAGGAAACGCAGGTGGAGAACACCAGCAGGAACATGTAACATGTTTGTCTCACACCACGCCTTCTCTCCGTCTCTCCCCTGACCAGAGGTACAGGTCTGCCGGTACCCGCTACGCTGATGACTTATGTCAACCACCCCCTGAACCCCACGGGGAAAAAAACACCCAGCCGAATTGTACCCATAAATTACCAAATGACACTGTTTGCTACTGATTTCAGGACACTGCCTGACCTCCGAAAAAGGAAATAATGAAGAGGCGAGCATAGCCTTGGTCTTCTCCGTACAAAGAAAAAATAAATAAATAAGGCTCGGAACCATCGTCAGGAAAACTTTTGAGAGTCCTCAGTACGTGCGCTTTTGCAAAAGGTCCGACATAATTTGTGTGGTTGTGACATAAATAACAGCTCGCATGCCGTACCGATTTGACCACTTGAGAAGTATTTTGTTGTTCGCCTTGTAGATGACCTTCTTTACCTTGTTGAAATCCGATTTTTTTCAGCGCGATTAATTATGTACATATAGAAAGTATGTCTAAATAAGGAGGGCATTTTAGTAAATACTATTCAGCGAGTATTATCAGATGAACTTTCGCATCTTTTCTGGTTACACAGAGACAGAGGACAGACAGACAAACAGACAAGATAGATACTGCAAGCACAAAAAAGGGCAATTATGAGACAAAAGACAGGGTCAGAGAAAACAGGAGCATACAATAACAGTTCTTTTAGAATACAAATTCCCCCCATTGTACCATCGCGTCATCTTGATTCCGGTTCCTAGTGACCATCTGACAGCTATGTTACACTTAGGGAAATTTGTGTATGTGACAAATGACGACATCCGCTATCCCTTTGACAGCTGGGCATAGTTTATGATGGCAAGAATTAAATTGTCCAGACAGCTGACAAAATAGCCCCCGTCATTTGCGCTGGGGAATCTCTACCCAACTCAAACACTGGCCCAGTCTATTTAGGCGCGGCCTTCTTTATACTGCTAACCTCTGAGGCCGAAACCCAACCGGAGCTCATTTTGTCAGAGGCTGGAGGAGAACAGGCAATGGAGCAGAGCCGCTAACGGTAACAAATGGTGGGACATAGTCTAGCACGCACACACAAGCCCTCACACACTCCGGCAGTACCCGGGACACCTCTCTCTTAGGACCACATGGGAGGGCATCTAGGAATAAGACTCTGCATAATAAAGAGGGCAGAGGTGTGTCAACAAAGAGAAGGCGCGGCCGAGTGACTCCGACGGAGGCTTGAACTTAATTTAAATATACAGTATTTTTGAATCATTGCTTTGAACTTTGGTGCTCACTCACGAAATTATCATAAAAGTAATAACGTATTATTGCTGCTGAAACAACATTATTTCTTGACAATGCGCTAAGGGAAAGAGCAATGGCACTCTCTTGGACTCCAAAATGCAAAATGCAGAGGAAATTGCAGTTACCAAAGAACATGTAAGATTTTAGGCCATGCGTATTTCAGGTACATTCTGCAAGAAAAGCCTTGCGATGATAAATGGCATTAGTATACAGATATACATTTTTGCAGTTTGAGTCCTTTTAAGGAGGGGAATATAATAGTTTCATGCTATTGGTGTTTATCGAATGCTAATTCAGTATGAGAAAATATTTAATAGCAAATTTAAACCCTAAATGTCAAGACTGGAAATTTCTCCCATTTTCCAAGCGGCAGTTGGGGATGAGAGACCCTTGAAAGGCAGGTACTGAGAGCAGGGGGAGCAATGCAGAGCCCCTGAATGGAGCCCGTGCAAACTGCAGACAGGGAGCCGGGATCAGTGGAGAGCAGGAATCAGGCTTACAGAGCTGGAGATGCGGGACCACATTGCGAATCAATGTGGATTTAGGGGGGAAACCAAACAAGACAAAACAAGCACTGCAGTGAGTTATTTGCGCAGAGCCACAGCATAAAGGGAATGGAGATTGTGCCGCCCACACTTTGGTTGCCATGGAATTAAATCCTAGAAACATTAACACATGCATTAGAACCATCAGACCACAGGTCTTTATCAGATGGTGGGGATTCAGGCTGGTGAACTGATTTTTCCTTATTGTCTGAGAGACATTTTTGTGTAACGCAGCCAAGGCCTTTATAGTTAGTGATGTAGCAGCTTAGCATCTTAAGACCTTACCTTATAGCAACAGGGTAGTGGGTTAAATCCCAGTGTGTGGATTTACCTGGCGCCCTGCCATGTGCCCTGTTCACCCTGGGCTAGGCTCCTGACTCACTTCTCCTCTGATGAGCAGTTAGGGAAGCTGCACAGATGGACGAATCCGGGTGGAGCTGCTGTTGGTAGTTGGAGGAGAGAGTTGGAAGATTCCGGTAGGCCAATGCTTCTGATGCTCAGCGTTCTTTCAGAGGTGCCAGTGAACTCAGGGTTTTAATAAAAGGTGGTTAACTTTACTGCGTGGCATTCAACTTGGTCTAAAAAACATTTCGTATGCCTCGTTCTCTCATATCAAAAGTTGAAATGCTCAAAATGTAGTTAGCTTAGAATGGTGGTAAAAGTCTTAATGTACACATTGCTATTAAGGAGTGACTCCCTGTGAGCAAGCAGCTGTTAAATATTAGGTATTATAATGTGCACTACATGACAGAATAGCATAGTGCTATATTACATCTCACCAGCATTATATTAGGGAGGCGATGGACTATTATGTCTCTATGGAAACCAACGCAGAATACATACTTTAATTAGCTGGTGCTCTGACAGGACCAGGAAGACAGGAAGAAATGAAACTAATGATCATGGATGCAGGCTAACAGCAGTTTGAAAATAAATGGTTTGTCTTATTGTGTCTCCTCTCCTCCAACGCCTCCAGTCCTAGATGACCTGATGAAGATATATGGAGTGATGGGGAACCCCCATCAGATCCTTATGGTGTGACATCTGATTTGCCTGTGCTGCGCAACGCTTGGAGGTGCGAGGTGGCAGTGCTATCCACAGAGCCCCTATACTACCCAACTATTATTATTATTATTATTATTATTATTATTATTGTTGTTGTTGTTGTTGTTGTTGAAGCAGGTATCAAGGTCAAGATGACAAAGCAATGACTGTAACACATAGTTGGGTCGCTGTGGTGATGTAACACTACAACACCTTTTATTGGAAAGAGTGAAGAACGGATTGGGCAGCCAGATCTTATTCTGATTTACTTATTGGTTTTTGTTGTTCTTAAATAAACTCATCACCCACCAACAAGTGACTCATCCTCAGGCCCCATTAACCGGGGGGGTTAGGATGGCAGCATTCCAGGTCAGATCAGCCCAGACCTCAGGTTCCAAGATCACAGACTTAGCTCATTCTGGTGGATCTCGCGACGTTTCCAAACCATCTGGGAGATATAATGCCTTCAAGCATGTCCTGGGTCTCTCCCAGGGCCACTGTCCAGTGGGACACGCTCACACCAGCTCCCTTGGGCATTGACCAGATGGTGTCCTGATGAGAAGCCTAAACCATCTCAGCTGATTCCTTTTGATCAATTCTATTTTGAGGTCCCCTTCACCCGATTCAGACCAGCAGCCCCACGGAGAAACATCATCCTCGCTGTTTGCACGCACAGTCCAGTTCTCTCAGCTATCACACCCAGCCAATGACCACTGGCAAGGACAGGGATGAATTTTTGGCTTGATAATCATAATCCATTATTATTTCGGGGGGAAAAAAGAATTTTCCATTTGAATATTTAATTTTATAATTCTTCAGCAGAAGTCCAGGTGTTGTTTGAAAATGTAGTGCAAAAACTCATGAACAATGAATATGACGAAGAACGAATTAAAAACTTGGAAACGGAAGTGAATGAGAGAAGGAAACCATAAATACAGCTTCCAGAATAACTGTCAATGGATGCAGAGTGAAGGAATAGAATTTCCGAACGATATATAAACTTGCTGTAGCGTCAATTTATGATATTTCTGGTTGAGACTCCGCTGGCATGATTGTCAGCCTCTGCTCTCGGGGGATGCGTTTGATTTCCAAAACTGCGTCTTTTCAGCATTCAGTCTCTGATGAGCCCTTTTACGTCGCCGCTCTGTTGTGGGTAACAACACTGATCGAGTGTTTTAAACAGAACCCTGGCACACGCATGCTGATCACTTTTTTCTTAATGAGAATACACCAGCTGGAGACAAATGCGCGGAAAAAGCCTGCACTCACAGTTGAGGAGGCGGACTGGCTGCACTCTGCCGAGAGTTTCCAAACTTCACGCCGTCTGTGATGTCTCCTCCTGCTACTGAGACGCCCAGATGCATTGATCTGAGAGCAGCAGGTGAGATTCACTTTCTATCACTTATTTATTGTCCTCCAAAACCAAACAGAGGAGTTATAGAAAGAATTCCAGATCATCCGACCTTCTTAAATCTCAGTAATTAAGTGAAATCTACTTTTTAATTAAATTTAGCTAAACAGTAAAATTAGGTTTAATTAATTAAATCTACTTATTATTAGAAATCTCAGCTTTCATGTTGATGACACCCCGGAAACTCCAAGGACAAGGGACCCATCAGTTTACAAGGACCCAGATTCTACTGTGCCCCCTACCCCCGTTTCTCGAAAACAACCTTGAGCACCCCCACCCAGCTCAGCAAAAAGCACGGTGGGGGGAAGGGCAAGGCAACATTTCGAAAGGGGGCCCAAAATTTTGTAACTCTGCCCATATCCATGGCTGTAGCAAAATGTTACAGTACCTAATAATAACAGAGGACACATCCTTGATGTACTATCTTAATTTTGAATACACCTATCTTTTATTTTGGAGTGTTTTATCATAAAAATCATTAATGTCAGTGTTTATTCAAGGACAGCTCTAGTTTAATACTATAAAAAGATCTTATTATCTCTCAGTTATCTCAGCCCTTTCCTGTGTTAACTACAAGATGAGTGTTGAACAGCTGGATAATGCCTATAATAACACGGTAAACCCAGTTCTTAATTCAGTGGCCTTTATGCAAACTCATACAGTGTCCTTCAGACTGTCCTCAGCATGGTCTACAGAAGATTCAGGGATTAAGACTGCAGAAACGTTCAAGGAAATCAGTCCTCACTGCACATTGTGTGGTCTTCATGGACCATCAGTTGCACTACTCAGCTCGTACGGAATATTTTTCAACATTAATCAGTAAAGCAAGCAAAAGTCAAGAAGTCACTGTCCTACAATAAATGAGTTTTCAAATGCTATTCACCAGAAACCTCTTCTATGTGCATGGAAAAGTATCTTATCTAGACCCAACTCCCACCTTCCTTTTTAAAGTCGGTTCATCTGCTCTAATTGAGTTTATTACCATTTTCATCAACAAATCTCTCATCACTGATGAAGTCCCATCTCTGTTCAACATAACTGCTGCCGTTGCCTTACTGAAGAAATCAAATCTCCATGTCAGATCCACTTATATGCCCATCGTCACCAACAGCTTAATTATTGCTAAGAAACTTGAAAAGGCAATTGCTAATTACTGTCTCACATGAGCTTCCAAGATATAAAATCTAATCTTTTTTTTCCTATACTCTAATAGACAGTAATTTGCTTCTAGTGCTGAAATTAAGCAAGATACGTCACCTGTCACCCATGGTGTTTGAGCAGTGTGTAGCTCAGTGGGTCGGTGTCCAAATCCAGAAGGTTATGAGCTCTAATCCTGTTGCTGAATCATTCTCTAATGGATCCTTTGGCAAGGCCCTTAACCCTAATTGCTCCAGAATGAATGCATTGTAAATGTCTCCCCTAAGGGTTACTTTCTAGAACCACTCTTCTTCTCATCTACCTGCCCCATCCGGGTTAGATTCTTGGTTACTGGGGTGTCAGTTTTTACATTTATGCACATGACATGCAGCTGATGACTCCACAATCACTGATAATCAAAACAGCTGCTTGGACAACATTCCAAGCTGGATAAACCATAACTTCTATACACTCGACAGTAACAGAACATAAGTCATATTAACTGGAACCAGTTAATTTTCAATGCCAGATTTGGTATTGTTGAATATCCCTCTGTCTCAATGACCCTCTAATCCTGGTTTGAAGCTAGATGCCTGTCTAGTTTTTCAGTGTGCATTAAAATTGTTTCATAAGTCCTCATGATTTAACTTAAAAATATCTCCTGGTTAAAGTGTCCGCTTCCCTTTTCCGGTGCTTAAAAGCTCGTCCGCGTCTTTCCTTCAGGTATTGGACTTTTCTGTGGCTTCCCCTTGTGTACTCGCAGGAAATTACAGCCGCTCCAGAATAGCTCGACTGCTTCCCATCAAAGAGAGAGCGAACTCCCACTGCTCAGACTTCAGCTGCGTCTCAAGTCTCTCAGTGGCAAAGGCTCCACTTATCTTACTGACCTCCTTTCTGCTCCAACCTCCACGCGTCCTTCAAGACCTGGATGGTCTAATCTGTGACACGGGACCAAATGTACTATGTACTATGGGTGACTATGACCTTGCTATTTCTCCTCCTCCATCACAGGACAACCTTCTTGGTTTGCATTTAGACAAGTCGCATTCTTGGAATCCTTGAAACTCATACAGGATTACTGATCGCAAGGATTCCAGGAACATTCGCTTCCATTTTGGAAATATGGGTAATGAAAAGTGTGATATCTATCCATTTTTATAAAACTGCATATCCTTCCGGGTTGCAGGGGGGTCCAGAGCCTACGGGCAAGGAACAACGCAGGAAGGGGAGCCAGGCCATCGCAGGGCACACTCACACACCATTTACACCTATGGGGAATTCCAATTAGCCTCAGCATGATTTTGGACTTTGGGGGGGGGACCCCACCACACACGGAACCCAGGCGGAGATGTGAACCCCAGTTCCAGAAGTGTGAGGCAACAGTGCTAACCACTGCACCACCATGCCGCTCAAAAGTGTGATAAATATATACATTTTACAATCATTACGATCTCGTCACCCATTGTCATCATTGCATAAACATGGAAACAAACTTCTACCTAGGAGCCAGGATAGGCCGTACCGCTGTTTTTGTTTATGCCACTCCAAAAGAACATCACCTGTGCTCAGGGCTGCATGAGGCCACATAAAACCAATTCACACAACGGGGTGACTGCAAAGACATAAATATATTTCTGTTTATTCAGTTTATATAAGCAAGGAGTGAAAACTAGAACAGAGTAGTGAAGGTAGTAACCTTGCAGTACCCAAAGGGCTAGCTTTGTGTAGTTACACAAATTTCAAAGCTATAATGATGGAACATGCAAATTGCAAGGGATGTTTTTTTCCATAAACTATTTATCAATAAAATGTATGCGTGGGTGCAGGAAAATCAGTCAGGTGGACACAGCATGAACTTAGTTACTGAACCCAGGGAAGCTTTGATCAATGTCAACAGGGTCAAAGAGGCTCATATTCTACAGCTTCATTTAAAATCATTACCGCTCCGGAGGAGGGCAGTTAATGCATTTTGCTGAGATGATAATTAGATGCTTTATGTAGTTACCCTCCCAGGGCAGAGTCGATAAGAATGCAGACCTTGGGGCCTCCAGGGTAATGTTCACTTATACCTTTGACCTCCACTATTAGACCTTGTTTTTGGGAAACTGTAGCAAGGATCAGGCGCCTATTTATCTGTGATGTCTGTAGAGTAAAACCCAAACATTACTAATAAATGGATAATCTGCAGAACTCTATAAAGTGAATGTTTCCTGTGGAAGGCAAGGTACTAGACTTAGCCCATTGCACTCGCCGGAATTATCTAAATCTACTGTAAGTATGTGAATATCTGTATCTGTTTAATCTCATTTTACATGGATTGTCACTCAGAGTAGTCCTGCTATTAGTATGGATGGGCTGAATCCTTACTGCCAGCTGGGTGGTAACAGATTTCATTGAAGGGGCCAGAAGACAGAGGAACTGACTGCAGTGACTGAAACACAATCCCACAATATATGGAAAAGCGTGTTACATTGAGAGTTACTGTCATTCAACCATTATACCATGATGTCACAACATGACAGGCAGATTACAAGCTCCAGTGGTTTCTTTACAAACGAATCCATGGCCACAAGATTTGGAATCAGTGTCAACAGCAACCCTTTTACCTTCTTAATGCCATTGTAATGCCTTCATAGAACATTCAGTGCATCTTCATAATGCATTTATAATGCCTTCATAGAATATTCAGTGCACCTTCATTATGCATTTATAATGCCTTCATAGAATATTCATAAGCAGCATGCATGTATACCTTATCATTCTAACAAATGTTAACAGCTTTAATATATATTAATAACAGATATTGTATGATTCAACGATTATAATGCTTGTTATTAATAAATATTACAGCTGTCATGTCATGTTCGTTGAAAGTAGAACAAATGCAGTTCTTTAAGACATGTTAAGGTATACTTATATGTTATTTAAGAATGTTCTATGATTATAAATATATTATGAAGATGCAGTTAATGCAAAGCGTTACCAGACAATCTGAACCTCCCAGCCTTACACTATGTCAAATAAACTATACCCAAAGGTTACTGAAAAGATAATCTTGGAAATGCCTTAGCTTAACACACATGCATTCCCCTACACTGAATGATCCTGGTATAAATAATACTTTTCATTTTAGGGCTTGTTTTAATACATCCTCAGCTTAGATTTCTATGGTAAATGCTCAATAAGTATATGAACCTTTGTAGGCTGGGCAGAGACCGGAGTTAATAGTGCTGGAGATTCTATCGTAATATTTAACACAATTTACTTGAAGATTGCCTTTGGCTAAATAAAGAAGGAAATGAGGTCTATGCTAATACAGTCACTTACAATCACAGTTATTCCTATTGTTGTATATAGCAAGTGCATGGCCATAAAGCTTATGCTCATTAAAGAGAAGGTGAGTGCTAAGGTACACTTTGCTGGCTGACGGGTAGCTGTGAACATAGTCACAGTTCTTTGTGACTGACACAGCAACATAAGGAAGAGACTAAATGCTCAGAATAGTTATGAACTGGAAATTTCCTTTGATGGCATAAAGGGAGAAGTGAACTGCATTGTTCCAGTGCCATGCCCTTAATGATGATGGAAAAAAAACAAACAAAATGACAGAAATCAGGCAATAACAGTCACTAACAGTCACAGTACATTAGAGTCCTAGTCTGGGGATTAGGATGCTGTCCAACTCAAGCTGATCCCAAACAATGGGATAACTTCATAAGCATCTGTATTCTTTTTGATGCATATTTCTAACAAAAACCTATTATTGCTTTCTTCAGAAGCGGATGAGTAATGAATCAGTATGGGGATTTTAGTGCAATCTTTCAATCTCTGAGCAACTTATAATAAGTCCGCTCCTATCTGCCATGTTAGTTGACAACTTGACACCATGCAAACTGTCTAGACCTGTGGCCTAGAGTCAGTAGCTACGGGCCCCCTGTTTTGGCTGCAGGGTTTCTGAGGTATCACACTGCTAAATTTCCAGCAGCTATAACTGGAACTGAATGTTTTCTTTGCTCATTCAGGAAGGTGATTCTCATCTAGGTCTGTGAAGATTCGTAACGTCTACATTTTCTTGTGTGGAAGCGTTGCATCTGTGAACTTGCAGAATTGTTTTACCTCTATATTGCATGGTGAAGGAAAAAGGGAGATTGTCAGCACAAAAAAAAATGCTGAATAGAGGAACTAAAAGAATGGATATTTACAACAGAACACTACAGTGGTGCAGATGTTGCAATGTTTTCCCAGCAACATAAAAGTCATAAAGTCAGCATTCAAGTGTGGGCGGCGGGCAGGGTAGGCCATTTCGAGTTTATCGAGATGATTCCTCGGAAAAATATAAGCAACTGTAATAAACAGGTCAGTTCAAACTCTGTGCATCATTATGAACTATATGATCATTAACTTATACTCCAATACTGACAAGAAGACAAATGAATTGTTTAACAAACACAATTAACAGAAAAAATATGTTGAAAGTTTTCTTAAGACATGCAACAAAATAAATAGGAACAGATGAATATCTATTTTAAAATACAACATTTTAACTAAAAGGTTTTTGAATCATAAACGACTTCAAACTGAACTACCAATAAAACAAAAAGCTGGGGAATGTAGCAGCTAATCAGGTGATATACACCAAGTGCCAGCATAATAGCTACCATACCAAGTGCTATCAAACCCAGTGTATTTTCAACAGCATAGACGAGTAAGACTCAGTGCAAAAGGCACAGCTTGGCACAGTACCAAAATCCCAGCTTCATTCCCTCTGGTCCGGGCTGTGTTCCATCATTTAAGTGGCTTTGCTTATATGATAGAAAGTTGAAATCTACATACGAAACAGCATAGCCTGCTTCACAGAATTTTCTGAATGTATTGATTTTCGCGAATTTGTTAGCTTTAAAAATATGAAAGCACCTGATTGCCAGTGGAAAGGGACTTGTAAATCCCACCAAATGTATAAACAAGGGGATAAACCAAAGCAGGCAGGGCATGGAAGGAAGGAAATTAGCCTAGCACATCAGCCGATATTGACGGTGCATAATCCCCTCTGTGCTTTCAGCTTGGAAATTGTAAAAGACAGGACAGGATAACTAGCAACACTGCATAATGAAATTCTCCTATTTTATTTTGATTAGATTTTATGGGATGCAAAGAGTGTAATTTGAACACCAAACATAGTATGGGCTGACATGCAGTACTGTGATACTGTAAATCATGCTTCTTATACAATTTAGTAAATTAATCTGAAATTACCAAGAATTTTGAAATGTGCAGTTCTCCACTTGGCAAGTTCAGAATTTGTCAAATGCCTTATCCTAAGACGTTGAACGGAAGTCTTTATCGGTGGACTATAGGTACGAGGCCATACCAGAGCTCCTCAAAATGACGTGCTTTTCCTGAAAGCATGAAGCAGTGTCCCATGGTATTCCACGCTGTTTTGAATCAGACGTCTGGAGAGTGGAACTGAGCTGCAGAACCTGTCAGCTCAGGAGCCTACTGAGAGAGCACTGACGAGGAGGAGGTAGGTAAGAGAAGATCCATCTTGTGAAAAAAGAAGAACTGAGGAAGAAGGCAAGAGACACCAGGCAAGAAAGTCACCTCTGCTGTAGTCTCCCATTGCTTGTCATGATTGAAATTTTAATAGACTCTTTCTCCTTGCTTTAGTTGAAATTTTCATCCAACGTTTTGAAATGAAGACTTCCCACCTGGGCTGCCATCTGTCTAAGACCGCACCTGCAGGGTCCTGAGAGGCAATCATCAGATGGTAGAGTAACAAATGCATCAGCATGTTTGCTTTTTAGCCGCTTAGCCCTGGCCGACCTCCCCTACCTCATAAAGCATGGGGTGGTTTAGCCTCGTGCTCGTCTGAGTTACAGAGGTGCATGAGTGAGAGACAGAGGTCTTGTAAAAGTCTATCTCTTGCTATGCTTTCATGACACGTTCCTCACAAGGTCATCACTCCAACTGCATGTCAAATGAATGGTTTATCACCACATTTGTCAGGCCAGGGCTAATACAAACATCTCTGATACAGCCTTGGTGCCCCACGAGTTAGGAGACAAATAGCTTTGTATAACTGCGCCCTTATATGACATGTCATGTCATCATTTTGACTTTCGGAGCCTTATGATCTACTGACATAGCAAGGGTTAAACAGTCGAGGTTCCTCTCCGGGATTTCTGGTGCAGTCTACACAGGCGTATACACATTGTGAATTTTTCATATTTCAGGCAGGTGAAAAAGAATCCCTGCTTTGTTTTCCTTTACATACTTTTGGGATTGACAGGCGTAATCCGGTACACTCTGCACAGGTCCATGTAAATTGCCGTGAATCATACAAAAACATATCGATTGCCTGTCATTCATCTGAAAGAAATTAAAGATACACAGAAAAAAATTAGAGACATATACAGTATATATACAAAATTACTACAACATTTGCAGCAACCGTCCAATACCCTGTATGACTCAACTACTTGTAATAAATCAAGTTAATTTATTAATTGAGCTGGCGGAGAACAAACTTTTACAACGGGAACAACGAACAACGGGGCCCCTAAGGAGTAGCTTGGGAACCAAAGAGGAGCTTATCTATCCATCTAACAAGATATCGGTAACTTTTTTCAGTTTTACCATCATCGTTAATTTGCTTATGTTACAATGTTAAACTGTTTTTTCTGAGCAAATACACACATGCTACCATAAGTAGCTACAAAAAGTTTCTTTGACTGACTAAGACTTTAACACACTACTATACACAGTATATACATACATATATTTAAGTGGTATATTTCATTCCTTCCCAACATTATTTAGACCTTCAGAAATCCAACAAAAATGTATCCTCGGGACACTGTGGCATGCGATGTCCACTCCCTCACTTATAAATGAGCCCTACAGTGTCCCACCAGATTAATTAAGCCTCGGTTCATCTTCTAACAACCTTGAAAGCCCGCTGCACACCAGACGGCTACACACTTTATTAATGACACCATTTATTTTACTATATTCATACTAATGCTGTCCCTTTTTCCACCGGGTATAATAAACGTATATCGTAACACTGTCCAAGGTCAAGGCAAAGATCAAGTAAAGCTACTACATGACACTCTTAAAAAATTGCTGAAACATTACATGAATTGTACGTATACTCTTGGTCCATCCCTGGCCATACATTATTCACTAGAATAAGTATTTTATTTAGCTGTTGCTGTCTATCAGGCAAGAAGCTAAGTGAAAATATTTGTTTTACCGATTTTTTTAATTTTACTGCTAGCTAGAAAATAAAGGTATAAAACTCTACTGCTAGTTTACTTATCTTGTAAGACTCAGGAACGCCAGAGATAAATATATTCATTTTCCTCAGTGCTAGTCTTTCAGTGGGCCTGCATGCATATACAACTTCAGCACATCAACTTGCTTCGCAGATGAAACTATGACTGCCAAAAGAGGTGTCGGGCTGATGAAGAGGAAAGGAGAAAAAGATCAAAATTGAGCAAAATCAAACTGCCTGTTCAGAGGCCATAAGTCGACAACTAGGTCATTTTTTTATGTGATACACTCCAGCAAGATAAAAATCAATATACCTTTTGTGTCTTTTTTTCTGTGAAAATGCCAGATATAGTGCCTATGCTGTCAAATTGCTCTTGACATAATTTAGAGTAAAAACCAGGCCACCTACAAGTCAGGGTCCCAGTTACCTATTAAAATGGGGAGTTCTTCCATAAACACAGAGCAGTGCCCTCTACAGGTGACCCTGTGTCACATACATATTACAAGCAGTACATGAGTAATTACAGCATGAGAGGCCTTGGGGGGCGGCGAAGGGGGGGTCTTTGCCCTAGCTGTTGCTGATGGCAGGTTTGCCAGTTTGGCCACTGGCAGAAACAGAAACAGCCTTTTGCTTGCTGTTGTGCCCATTGTGGAGCCACAATGAAAGGGAATTTTCTGCCACTGATGAATGATTGAGCAGTCCAATGAGGTCAGTTAACTTCTAGCTTTTTAAAATGATCTTATTCCCTTTAATCATACTCTAAAATAGAGTCTTTGTTGGCCATACTGTTTTAATCCAATACAAAACACAATGTCTCTTTTGCTCCATTCACGAAACTTAAAAGTGGTGCTTTCAGATGAACCTTAGGTATGTCAAAATGGCTGCTCTTGCAAATTAAAGTGACAGGAATTCAATTTTAATTTAGCTGGGTCCTTATTTTAATAAGGTCTTCTTCAGCCGACATTAGCCAAGTGAATAACTGAAGATTAATCAATAACTCAATATTACTTTAATCCCTCTTAAAGAAACATATCTTCATAAATCCTGTTAAGAACTCTCATCTCACTCGGTAATTTGATCCTACAATGAACGTATTAAGCCCTTTAATTATAGCTTCGATTTGTCTTCTTTATTATATAAAGCTTTTGGTTTATTTTACCCTGAAAAGATTTCAAACAGTGTTTTCACATTAAAATATAAACCATATTTACACAAAAATGACATATACATGAGGGGAAAAACCTGAGCAACGACATAACGTCTAATGAAAGCAAGATACCAATGGTCATTTTCATTTTTACATTAGGGCAACTCAATATAATGCATATTAAAACTGCATGTCATTGTGCATCATCACATATCCCAGTACGTTAGAATGATAATATTAAGTCCAACCAGCTGTTCAATTTATAAAAGATCCAGTAACATTAATAACATCATCACACTATCGCCTGAAAAAGTAGTTTGGACACTACTGTTATATGGTTAGTAACCATACTATTAACAAAACTGAAAGAAAAACAGACTCAACTCCCAGAATGAGACAGAGATGACAAAACCTTAATGGAGTCAAAAGCAAACTGGCTCCTCAGGGCATGTAACCTTATTTAATTTAGAAAGACGTGAGCTGTGTGATCATTTTGTCTTTCAAACAGTCTTTTCCTCTGTTTGTGTGTGTGCGCATGCAAGCGGCTTGTACCTTTCTGGTCTCAATACTACCACATTTCAATTAAGGTGAGAAATTATCTGCTAAAACCAATTTGCACCACTCAGCTACAATGGGGATTGTGCCAAAATAACATCTGATTTGCTCACAAGCCCCAGGCAGTGGTGCAAAAGCCGTTAAGAATATGCAGCGTTGTCTCACACTATCTACTTCACTATATATATATATATATATATATATATGCAATATCCAAAAGTAGCAGTTTTTTATTTTCGATTCTAGCGGCTGCGGATGTCATGTAAACCATATTTACATTTCACAAAATTTCCTTTATAAATTAGGATGATTTGTTCGGTTGCTTCATAGTGGCTGAGGAGCATGTCACTTGACCACAGCTAGAGATTTTATTAAACCATACAGACAACATATTGCAGGTTCCCACTATAGTGGAGCAGGTGTGATGTTTCTGGCTGAAAAACTCTAGCCCCTCTATGCATTTTCAGCATCTAAATAATTAACTACAGGTGCGTGAGAAAACTCTTGTGTTTTGACACAAGCAGCAAAGCAAAAAGGCAGTTGCCTGAGGAAGGGAGTCTTTTCTTTCATCTCATCTTATTCTCAAATCCCAGCAGACTGTGAAACCATGTCAATTCGGTATGAAACTGTTGCAGAATCCGGATGGCCCTTAGCAACCGGTCCTTCTTGTAGCATTAATCAAATGGATTGAACTCAAACAAGAAGAAACAAGGAAAGAATGAAGGCAGTGAATTGGTCTGATTGGTCTGATGGGATACCTGCTGATTGTTCAGGAAAATCAGGCACTTTTAGCAATAGAAAACATTTTAAATAGATTTTTAATTAATATTAAAGCGAACTGAAGGAAAGCCCACAAGCGTACTATTCTAACAGTTTCTGGAAGTCAATAGACACTTACAGACCATGCACCCCGCCTGTCTCCTCCCACACTATAAGCAACAAATGAGTCACTGCTCTTTTGCCACCAAGCTATTGCTTTCCATTAATAATTTTATAGGTTTCAATTGGATTAGAGCAGGCAATCACTTCCACCATAGTGTCACAGCCAGAAGTAACCAGAGACAGATATCAGGGCAAACAAAAAGAACGTTATTTGGCTCTAAAGCCAATACGGGGGGGGGGGGGCACAATTCTGGAAGACAGGTAAAGAGGAAGCACAGGCATAAACAGGGGATTACATAAATGACCAGACTGGGCAGCACAGGACTGGGAGGAACTCTTTTGCAGGGTTGATAATGGGGCAAATAAGTGGCAGCTGGAGTGATCCACACGAGGGCTGAAACGAGAGGAGAGACAAACAGGCAGCAGGCGTGGCTCGTTAGCCACCCTGGGGAGAGAATGGGAGGGACAGAAAGGCAGGGCATGACACAGATTCTGAAACACAATTTCTCTGAACCAAAATGATCCTCAGAAATGTTATTTTTCAGCTCCTGTTGTACAGGGCATGCATGTTTACTACATTTTAGATTTTGTCTTAGTCAGAATCTCTGGTTTGTTTTGCTCTACTGTTTATGCTTATAATATAAAAAGGCTATCATGTGATGCCCATGTGAAACCACAGACAACCTTCACTGCCGGTGCATGATCTCCAAGACAAATGGGGCTTTTCCACTGGCCTTCAGGACCTGAGCCATACCCAACCTGTACCGCAAAGAGACACTAGTTATGGTGCGGCTCCAGGTCGCTTTCGTTTTCCACTGCAGAAGGATCATGTGCAGAACACTGGTATCTCAGTGCATTTCGGCAGATGGTAGCGATGCAACCAGCTCAGTTTGGTCATGCCATCGGCCCTGCTAGTAAGCAGACCATGTCAGTGCGGTTATGGCTCAAATAATTTACAACGGAAAACCATCAGTTCGTGGTAAGGCTCACGTATGGCTCGGGTATAGCTCGGTTCTTGGTGGCAGTGGAAAAGCACCAAAATTGAAAATGGACTTGCTAAGACATTGTCTGCTCAGAAGATGGCACCCTAGGCAACCACCTATGTCGCCTAATGGGTTGACCAACACTGTGCACAATACACAAAACCCAGGGTTTTTTGAAAATTGTTTTACCCTTTTTCCAAAGCTTTTCAGATCTGCGACATTACCAATACAGCAAAAAGCTGACTGGTGCTTTAAAATGCATTAAAATGCCTTAAAACACCCATTTCTGAATTTTTGGGGAGAACTTTAAATTGCTGAGAGTCATGAGGTACCATCTTTGCTAATTATCCATGCTGTGCAAGAAGCAAGCCTTTGTACTTTTATGTCCATGCTTTTAGGCACCATACTGATAATGATGATGTCTAACTTCATATGCTGTATAGAACGTATTCTGCAAAAACTAGTGATGGACAGAGGGAGAAATGTATTCCAGTCTGACCAGACTAGAGAAGAACAGTTGTTGTGGGGTCTCTCACAACCTACTTGGAGTTCATCTGCATCTCCGAAAATGAAAAGAACTGATTATGTTGGGAGGACAAGAGGACACTCTACAACAGTCACTTGAAATATCAATGTGATTGATGCAAAGCATGTATATTAGCCTCCAAACAGAGTGTAAAGGAAACAGACAGTTGGAACAGGTGCGTATTTAGAGGAAGGCGTGGTGTGCAGTTACTCTCACAGCTTGATGAGTCATCTAATCCATATCCTGGGGATAATATTAGAAGGTTGCCTGTGACATCAACAGAGAAATAGGATAGTAAGGATGTGTACAGGACAGCACAGAGTAGCCACACTGTCAATTCAACCTACAGAGATGTAGCAACCATTAATAAGAAGGTGAAACTAGAGGTTGCATATTTCAAAAGAATGGGAATTTAACAGATTACAGTGGATATGTGGATAGTTAGTTAGTTGGTGGTAATAATTGAGAGAAGAAATCAGTCTACTTTGAGATTAACTCGTGCAAGGTAGCATATTTGAAAGGTGTCAGCTACTTTAGGCATCCCAAATGGTTAATAGGCGTGTCATCCAACATCACAATATAGTTGATTACAAAAATGTATTTGATACTGGCTCCCAGGTGACCATCTTCTATGAAAGTTGGCATAAACAATATTTAGATCATGTGACTATACATCCTCGTCTATCTATGCTAGAATAGAAAAGTGGCTATTGTCAAATGTGCCCGGAAAAGAACTAGAAGACAGTATACATATGGCAATCTGGATTCTATAGATTTGAATGTATACCATATGGAATCGCTGGTGCTCCACAATGTTCATCATTTGCTGTAGGAGAAGATGTGGGATAGGAACATACAATGGTTACTTAGATGACTTCATCGTTTTTGGAGGGATATTAGAACAACATGAGGAGAAACCTTTGAAAATCCTGGACAGATTGGCTCAACGTGATTTATAACTGGCCCTTGATGACTTAAGTTATGCCCAACGCATAGGTTTGACATGCGGGACGTGGTATTTGAGTACGGAAGCACCTGAAGGATATAAAAGCATATATAAAAGAGGTAATATTGAAGATTTACCCAGAACTATGGAATAATTGTGAAACCTGTTACTCATCTCACCAGGGGCTATCCTCCAATCCAAAAGAGACGAGATTTGGGTATTAGAGTTACCAGTTTTTTAAAGCTCAGAACCTTTGGTAGGCACTAGAATGAAAAATGCAAAGGTGCCTTTCATGAAATTATCAATCACCTTATAAATGCAGCACCACGTAACCTTTGCTGATTGCTGGAAAGCTTACATCCTGCACACTGATGCCTTGCTGACCTTGAAGTTGTGTTGTATCAAGGGCATTCGGGAATGCTAAAGCTACTATAGCTTCTCTGTGTTCTCTGAAGTATGGAGCAATATTGTTATAACAGTGAAGTGGCCTCTATGCAATACATTCTTTAGCTATTATCATACAAATAAGGGGCTTATACCTGACTAGCTCCCCTATGCACTCTGTGCACGTCAGAGACTTTCTGTTGGAGGTGTGTGGATGATATACTGGGTGAAGCGAGTTTTTCCAATCCTATCTTCTCCATTCTGTCCACATCTTTTGTGTGCCATATGTCTGATTGTTGTGGCGTGGGTGGGAAAAGAACTGCAAGACTCCCTCCCGTGACATGTTTGTCAAAAAAAAGCAATTTACTAAATAGATGACTTTGGTCGTCTAAATACTTTTGGTGGAGAGAACCATGTCAGCATAGCAGATCTGGAGGTATGGGTGACTTTCTATCTTCATGCCAGCAAAGATGAGAAGCCGCCTTCAAGCTCCGGCTGACGGATGCTGGCGCTGAGGTATGTCCACTTCAGGAGTATACAGCTGCTTCACAGGGAGATGGCAAGAGAGGCTCACTGTCAATCATGGGGTTGGAGGGGGGGGGGGGGGGCACCAATTCTGCTCAAACAGAAACAGTCACTACCAGTGTAATCCACACCCTCTTTGTATCCATGGCAACAATGGGGGCACTTGAATTGTTCTAACTTTGTTCACTTTGCCTCTTGTATAACTTTTTTTTTATCCATTATACAGTATTGCTGTCTTTTACCAATCCTAATGTCTGTGTCTGTCAGTCTTGCACCCACTCTGATGCTAAGCTCCTTTTTTATTGCACCACTCTTGCTGCTCGCTCAGCCGCAGAGATGTTCTACAGTATGTATTTATTTCTTCCTTTATCCACGGGAATGGTGTGTCCCTCTTACTCCCCCTCTTAAAATTTGATGATGCTCCTTCAGCAACGATATATAACTCAAGATGTTCGGTTATGGAGCCTCACAAAAAGCACCTTAAAAAGCCAATAGCTGTGGCAGACCTACAGGTGAACAAAACAACGTTTTTATTTTAGGTTTAGCAATGTTTATTTCTTGCATTCCAATTCCACAACCCCCCAGGGCTCTCACAGATACCTGGAGAGGGCCGGAGAATCCCTAAGGACCTCAGGTCCCCAGAATAATCATTGGGAATGAGAAACAGTAGAAAAACTAGCACAATACTGCACACGCACATACACACACACACACTCAGACACACACAATCTTTGCGGGGACTGACTGTCAATTCATTTCTATGGGAAAAACCCTATTCTCAATCATGATGACCTTAACTCCTACCCAGCCCAAACTATAAGTAACCAAACAAAATACAAGACTTTCAAAATCTGGTCCCCACAATGTAATATATACATAACCCACACACACACAGCAGCAGCAGTTCATAAGCAGGCACTCATGTACATATTACAACAAAGACATCATATCCACAGGGATTATTGGGAAGTTTATAACAGGAAAGTGTGTAATTTTTATTTATTCGTTGTTTAAATGTTGCACAGCCTGGCCTCTGAACTGAAGGGAAAAAAAACTGCAAGGAACAGATTGTACAAAACAAGCACAAGGATCTACAGCTGTTTCATACCATTATCTAACAGAACTAAACAAACAAACAAGCACCAACAACAATGGCACAAGTATGCAACAGTCAGCCTGGCAAAGGGGTTTTTTATTTACTATTTTTAAAAGAATTTCCATGAAGCAGTGGAAAGGGACGGGGGAGAATCTAGTGAAAATACATCACAAAAAAGTGTCCTTTTTACAAAAGAATCTTAAAAACACTTACTTACCAGCAATGTCTTAAATATTTACACAACCTGGTTCCTAGAAAGTGGACTCTCTCTTATGTATATCGTTTGTCTGGCTTTAGTTTTCTATAAACTTTAATAAGGCTGTCATAACTCATATTTCATATACAGTAGAAATTTTTATATATATACAGTTTCTTAAATATTTTATGGTGCAAAGTTCAGACCAGCACTAGCCATATAAGCAAGGCATTCTACAGTAGTCTGAAGAAGCAAATCCCAACTAAGGCATAACATCACGGCAATATTTCAGGAGTGCTGGGTGGATGCCATAATGGTTCTTAATGGTAACAATCTGAGAATATTATGTGTTAGTTGGGTAAGGACTTCAGATATAAAGAAACTAACAAGATTGTCATATTCTGCCCAAATAACGGGCAATTTTGAAGGAGTTTTGCGGCATTAAATATATATATATATAAAAAAACAATTGTCTTAAATGTTTTTCACAGTTTACTTAAAATTATGGCACGTAATCAAATTGAATTACTGGATGCAATGAATCATAAAAATCTCACTAAACTTAAACCTAAGTTTATTAACAATGGTTTAAGAACACTTACTTGGGTGTAGAATATTAAGTTTAAAAAAAATTGCATATTTGCAGACTCTGGCCTCAGAGTAGCAAACTCTATTTACCCAAGGCCTGCCTTTCTTGGTATTCTGATATGGAGGATGACAAATATCACAGAATGACGTCAGCTATGAGATGTAAACCGTTCCAAGTGAATGCCTGAAAATTGTTCAATGATTTGATTTCAGCAGTTTCTCCATATTGTATTTGTTTTTACAGCATCTGTGAATTATGCGGCGTAATAACATGAGCGGAATAAAAAGGGAAATGTTCATAATTCATATAAAAATAACAAATCTGCCCAAAGACAAGGTATAGAAATACACACCCATGCCCACGTCTAAACAAATTCCCGGCCGGGACGCGGGGAATCCCACAATCCCTTGGGAAATGCTACAATAGAGAGGAATAAGCTTCACAATGGCTGGACCCAGCTAGTCTGGAGCGCCACCAGTTCGGAGCCCCTGAGCAGATGAGGGAGCTGCTGACTCTGTTTGGTTTTGAAGCACTTACAGAAACTCCCACACCACATGAACCCTCCCATCAGCAGCCCTGTGGTTGTAAACAGGCAGCTAAGTGTCTATGGGACTAAACAAGGAAAATTTACGGGGACAAAGAGCAAGACCACAAATGTATTATTTATACTTCTTCAGATAAATATGTGTGCTCTCTAAATCTTAAACAAATTCTTAAAATTTCTTTTTCTCTTCCTTTATGTTTTGTGTAAAAAGAATCAAAGTATCAAAGGAGTGAATACACTGGAATACACTGGTTTGCTGTGTTTAACCATGCAGCCCTGAACCATACACTAAGCTGGCTTCCTGTAGAAGCTTTGATTCTTGTCAAGGTTCTAATATCTGAAATGAAATTCAGCATAAGGGGGGAAACTTCATATTGTATGACTCTTGAACTCAATTATTTTCTCCATCAGAGAAGATCCTTCAGGGGAACTTCACTCGGGCTGTATGAAACTCGATATGATGGAGGTTGCTCTGCTGATTTCGCACTGCGTTTGTCTTTGCTTGTACGGGGCATGAGGATGGGGTGGTACCAGCCTCAAACCTGGATCATATCGCTTCCTGGGCTGATATAAGAGACCCAAAAATGACTGATAGTACAACAGGCATAAAAACGCTCAAATTCAAACAAAGTAATATCCTGCTACTCACAGACTTAGAGATATGAGTGCACTTCTTCCAGGTTTTTCCTGCATTGATCATTTTCCAGTCTGTTCCTCTTTCGCCCTCTGCCTGAATCTTCTCTCTACTCTCCTAACCCTGTCCTCAATAGTCTTTAATTACAAAAGCTTCAATGGAAAATGAAGATATGAAAGGGATTAAATGTCAGCTTGTAAAGACTAAATGAATGGTTTTATAACCCACCCATCTTATAACCAGGGATGCACATAACTGGTACGCAAGTACGCATTTACCTTTAAAAGCGATACATTCGGCAATCGATTGTTCTAACAGCGTCAATTATTGCGTAAAAGAAGTACGTATGTCTGCAAAAGAAGTACGAATTATTATCCGAAGGTTAAAATGCATGATAATTACTTGCCATATCAGCCTAAACGCACATAGAATAACTACGTATTTGCGCTGTTACAACAATAGATTGCTACACGTATCGCTTTTAAAGGTAAATGCGTACTTGCGTACCAGTTATGTGCATCCCTGCTTATAACCACTTATCCCATTATGGTGGTGGGTGGAGCCTATTATATCAGTGGGTGGATCCTTTCCTATTATGGAAGGGGGTGGAGCCTTTCCTATTATGGAAGGGGGTGGAGCCTTTCCCTGGCAGCATAGGGAACAAGGCTAGGGTACATCTTGGACAGAATGCCAATGCATTGCATGGCACACAGACCTACATATAATCACACACTACGGGCAATTTAAAGATACCAGTTAACCCAACTGCATGTCTTTGGACTGTGGGAGAAAACCGGATCACCCGGAGAACACAGGGAGAACATTTCATCCATCCATCCATGCATTTTCTGTAACCACTTATTCTATTCAGGGTCAAGGCGGGGTCCAGAGCCTATCCCGGAGGCTACGGGCGCAAGGCAAGGAACTGCCCAGGAAGGGGCGTCAACCCAACGCAGGGCACACTCACATGCACACCTACTGGCAATTTGGTAACTAATTAACCTCGGCATGTTTTTGGACTGTGGGGGGGGGGGGGGGGGGTAGAGTACTCAGAAAACACAGGGCGAAACATTCAAACTCCACATATTGTTAGAGTCATTGTGTTAAATTCAGAACTTCTGACAAGCATGGCACTAACTTAAAGGGTGAAATACATTCATGATTTAGGCACAAACATTAGGAACTCCACTCCAGTGTCTATATAACTTTACCCCTTTTCCCCCACCGCTTTTCTCCAGAACTTCTCTAGAAAGCATAAATTGATCAACCAAAGATCAATAGTTATTAAAATTAGTAAATGATTACCCATTCTTCAATTGCATTTCTCTGTTGTTATATCCCAAAAATCATGCTCGAAGGATAGTCCCAGAGTGAAATGCATCCTTCACAGTCCTTCTCGCCCGTGCTTCACAGTTCGGTGTCCTTGCCAGGGGTAATATTCAGCATTCTTTGCATGACAGCTTGTACCAGGAAGGAGCTCCGGCAATGACAACGGTGGCCAGGTGCTCCTGTGTCTTGCTAATTATGAGACCAATAATAATAATCTTTAAAAATCAAATGAGTTGCCTGGTGGAGCTCACACCTTATAGTAGATATTGGTGGGGCTCTGGGGGGCGATCTCTTGAACAATGTAAACAGGATGGCCATAGTCACCGCTCACCTTCTCATAATGTGGGCAGAAGATGCTGTCAGAGGTCCTGAGCGGGATGATGATGTCACTCAGCTCAGAGCCATTATTGTGACCCCCGCTACTGCGCTTGGGTGTCGCCAGGGACCTGAGGGACATAGTGACGGTGTGCTGGGGTGGGTGTTTATGGTGCCTTTGGCGATATTTCAGCAGCACCACCACCAGCGTGACGATGATGATGATGAAGATCACGCTGCCAGACGCGGCGCCTACAAAGAGTGCCACCTCGGAGCCGATAACACTGGCAGGCCTCCCACCCTTTCCACTGGTCTCACCTTCCTGCTGCGAGGCCCCTAATGAAAGAAAGTCACATGGTGAGATGGTATCACGTGGGGCCACTGCAACCAAAGAAAAATCAGCTATGATTTAATCGCTCACAACCCAACAGAAAACCATCTATCTTGAACTCTCTAGACAGCAACTGAACCTAGAAGAACCATGTTCCTCACTGAAACATCTATAAATGCACTTTCTGTCAAAAACCTTGTTCATTCAAAAAGCTTGGTGGCTTCTTCAGTAGGGTAAATTTACCATTAGCATTAGGCCACACCCACCATGTTTCTCTATTGAATTATTCAGTTTTTTGAGGGAGACCTTCCCCGGTCCCTCTCGGTACCGGGGTGGATGTCTGGTAGGATAGTCTTTGGATGAAACCGGATAACTGGGACCTGGAACAACACAGGATTAACATACAGTTTTTGATTTAGACTGGCTTAAGCATTCTACATAGGCATAACAACTTTATTGATTTATTGATGATTTAATTCAGAGAAAGGTAGCAGGCAGTAAGTGATTTACAATTCTTCCTAGTGTATACAGTCAGTGCTACAGCAGACAGTGCCCTGTGGCTACAGAGCTCAGATATTAAAGTGATAGAAGCTAAGATGCAGTGAGTCCGATTTCACAATCCTGACAGCTGTCATGACACCCGGAAAACTGTGCACATGACATTTGAATTTCAGGCAGAAAAATGATAAGGGCTTGGGAAGAGTCTGATTTAGAAATAGCTAAACTGACACGCTTAACACAAAGCAAGCATGGACATAACGCAAATCTCAATGCAAAAACAGAGGATCGCAGTACGTCTCATGGTATGCATCTTAATCATGCCTTTTTCCCCTTAATCTTCTACCTGCCCACACCCAACATTTATTAAGGCCATGAAGACCATTGGCTGCACTCACTTTGGCCAACTTTTATGACGATCTTCATGGATTTGGTCTTGCACACACCTCCTTCCTGGTTCTCCAGCCCTTCCAGGGAGCCATTAGATGTGGCTATGTTACAGAAAGGGGAACAAGGTCAGCACAGACACCACATATCAGCGTTTTCACTGTATATCAAAGAAAAAAGCCCAAAGCCTTCATGTGTGCCATACCCGGGGGTTGGGGGGGGGTGTAGTTAGGATGTTTGCCTCATTTGGGTCCTGAAGAACTTGGAGAATTATTGAATTGGTCTGGGTCAGGGGCCCAATACAGTATGTTATGCTTTTATGGGGCCCGAAATCTCTAGCAGGACCCCGGGCCACACCAACGTATTCGGCACATTGGCAAAAGTTGATTTCCACTCAGTTCTAAACAAGCTACATTTTACATCATTAGCAAACACTGGCTATGCCCTAACATGGTAATCCTATCCATACTGGCTGCTCAAAGTAATGGTAATCCTATCCATACTGGCTGCTCAAAGTAATGGTAATCCTATCCATACTGGCAGCTCAAAGT
>JAODKL010000001.1:40865156-40887236 GCA_026780765.1 Petrocephalus schoutedeni | reverse complement strand
GGATGGATAATGGCAGTATTGTATTTGAATCTCCCCACCTCCAGACTGCAATCAGGTCATTCTTGCAGGACTTGCTCTGCATTCGGTTGTGCCCTCTCCCTTAAAGAGTCGTTTTGATTTCCTGAGCTGTAAAATATCTAATAAACTACTGGACAAATCTTCCTGTGCTTTGTGAATGTCCGGTTTGCTCAAAGTTGCCTGCTATGTTAATGACAAACCAAATTTGCTTTTAGAGGATACTGGTATTTAAAGAACCAATAAATATTTTTGAAATCCTCTATACATGAAAGGCAGTAATTCAGTCATCTGCAGTGCCCAAAAAAAAAAAAAATGTTTCTGTTGATCCTTATTACCGCTCGGTGTACCAGCTTACATCTGTGCGATTTGTATTCCTGCAGGAGACTGTTTGAATGCTCAAGGCAGTAGGCTCGAAATGTTCAGTTGCCTGCTGTAGTTTTTTTTTTTTTTTTTTTTTTCTCCCCCTAAAAGCTTAAATATGAATATTTAATTTTCTTCCCTTCATCCTTTTGTGTAGGTGTAGTACTATGGTTTGAACTCCCATGTTGGCCTGTCAATGCCCTTGATGCTGTTTTTAATTCCATACAGAATAATCCATCCAGAAATTTAAATGCTTTGAGGCTAGGTGTTTCATAACCATGTGGCTTTAAAGGCCAAGACGTTGGAGTCTCCAATACTGCTGTGGAGGGAAAACAAATACTCTTTAAAAAAAAATAAGTACTGAGCTCCTTGTTGCTTTGTTGCATGCAAACCTCGTCAGTACATGTTTTAAGCGGTTACCTTTTCTTGTACTTTGACAGTTTGGCCACTAGGTGTCAGGAATGTTGGCGCCGTAAGAATGAAAGGAACTTAGCAAAGTACAGCCCACTGAGGTGCTTAAAAAGCTTCCATGTTTGCATTATTTCATAAACTGGAAGAGCATCATTTGGAAAGGGAAATTATGTACAGCATATAATGTTTACATGGTGTGTGGGAGTTTTAATTACAGGGTATTTGTATTCTGTAGGTGAAGAAACCTAATCACTTTTGCGAATGAAAAACAGCACATGAATCACAGGTTAAGTACTCAACCTTCTTTTGTCTTCATTACCTTCTTCGCTAATCCGCCTGTATCTTATGCTTAACGAATGTGATCTGCGGATTGTCAGCTAGCGTGGGCCAGCTAATCTTCCTCCTTGTAATTTTCAACATGCATTAGAACTGTGGTCTTATTAGCTTGCACAGGCTGATGCTGTTAATAACTCAGTTCTAGACATGGATAATAAAATAAGCCTGTGGCTTAGGATAATTACAATCCTCAGGAAATGGTGACTTGAAACCACTGTTGTTTCCCATTGTTATAATTTATACAGACATTATTGGATCTAGGTATGCGGGCTGTGGCTGCACTGGGCTGCAGCTGTGACATCCACTGGTCTGTTTTTACCATGCTGTGGAAGGTAACCTGAGAAGGGCCGCACTGACAGCCTGAAGATGATAATAGCATGCTCTTTTAGCAAAACCCTTAATAACCCTTAGAGGAAATCCTTAAGCTCCATCCATCTACCTTCTATACCTCATTCTCCTATGCAGGGTCCTGGGGTTCTGGATCTGATCTCAGGAGCTACAAGCACAAGGAAGCTAATAAACCAGGGTGGGGTGCCTACCTATCAGAGGGCATGTACACACAATTTGGCAACCCCAATGTTTTGCATGTTTTTGGCCTAAGGAAACCCCATGATGACACCAGGAGACCATGGAGATTCAAACACCCATCCTGGCGCAAGCCTTGCGCTTTCGGACTCGGAGTTCTCTAGGTGAAAACTGTCAGAAATAATACTTTAAATCATGTGATGTGTAATATATATTTTTTGTAAACGAAGAATTATATGATACGTGATATTATTGAGGCGGCATGGTGGTGCGGTGTTTAGCACTGTCGCCTCACACCTCTGGGACCGGGGTTCGAATCCTGCCCAGTTCCATGTGTGTGGAGTTCGCATGTTCTCCCCGTGCTGTTGTGGGGTTTCCTCCAGGTACTCCGGTTTTTCCCCACAGTCCAAAGACATGCTGAGGCTGATTGGTGTTGCTCGATTCCTGGCCCCCTATCCTGGGTTGTTCCATGCCTCGTGCCTGTAGCTCCAGACCCCCCGCGACCCTGAACGGATAAGCGGGTTGGACAATGGATGGATGGGTGAATAGTCCCCCCATCTCAACACAAAATAGAAAATTCACACGACTCAGACAAACCAGTTATATATACTATATAAGGACAGGTTTTCAGACTACAACTGAAGTTTTGAAGAAAATAAAATGCTTCATTTTTCATAAAATGAAAACATTTTATACATACATACTATTCACAGAGTAATAAAACTGTTACATACAGTACATGTGAATGCAAAAAAAGTGTGCGAAAGTGTCTCAAATTGAAAATCTCACCCCAGCCAGATGACCGAGTCTGGCAGCCCTGCAATAGTGCTAAGCACCGCCCCACCCCGGAATCTTAACTTATTCTTATGAATTGTCAAAAGAGACTTTTCTGAATCTGCAGACATGTCTATAGGGCTCAGCTCTGCCTTCAGATCACTGGACCACTGATCGGCAAGTTTGTGGAAATGAGACCAGAAATCATTCGGTTGGTCTTTCAAGTGACTCGCAGACTGAATGACGAGACTCGTAAGTATGCGCTCGCCGCCACATTCGTCAGCAAAGCTATTTGACGTGATTTCATGCCCTCTGCGGTCAACTGATACATCCAGCCTGGGCAAAATTGACCATGTTCTGCCACACGAAAATCAAGAGACGTCTGCTAAATGCTAATAGGCCTTTCACTCGAAGGAGCCCTCCAAAAAAATGCTATATTAAATCTACTTGACATTTGGAATGATTCACCTATCGCTTCTCTCTCCTTCTGTCCAGAAATATATGCCTTTTTCTTAAAGCCATGTAGTAGCCGTTTCAGTCTGTTGAGTATTTCATTGTCAATCAATGCAGTTAAGCCGACAATTTTTAAGATATATCAGCCTGGACTACAAGTTTTGGGTGTCTGACGTCACGTAGCGAATCAACGCCTTCTCCCGGGCACAACACCATAACAGTTTTGATAATGGACACAATTATCTGTAATTATCACACCATGAGTGCCTGTGCCGTTTGCTGTAATAACTCCATAAACACGCCTACACTGTGGTTTCAAAACTGCCAAACTGCGCTGAAGCATCCACTTGCCTCGCAATTACCCAGAAGGCAAAAGCCAGGGTCGGGGCTGGGGCCACTAACGGTTAGCGTTCCCGTTTCGGATTTACAACAAACATGCCGTCGTTTTCTGAAAACAAAAGTTACGCCATTGTTTGGCTGCTCGGGGCCTTCGGGTTGCATAATGGCGGTAATATTTCCATAATATTATTGAGGAGCCGTAAACAGCCTGCCAAGGTGGTGGTGGAGGTTGCGTGGAGCTGTGGAAGGAGGAGGGCCCAGGGCTCTGTTGCTTCAGGCCCTGATGCCAGTGTAGGTGGCTTCGGAGAGGTCGGTCAGCCGCCCCCTCACAGCCCCCGCCAGCCCCTGAAGGCTGCTCTCTGAGAGTTAGCCTGTTTCCTCTAAGCAGTGTTGCCGCACATCCTTCCCTGCTGGGGCCAAAGGGGTCCCGTGTCCGTCCAGGGCCCCTGCGACTACGTTCATTTTCGCTCCTCCTGGAAGGACGAAGCCTATTCCATGTCTCACCCCTACCTAGTGCTGCCTCTCGCCTCAAATCACCTTCAGAAACGTGCGGAGACTGGAGGATGGTGGGAAGAGCCAGCGCCAGACCGAAACTGGGCCAGGACCGGCCGCCGGAGTCCACCTGGAAGGTGACGGTCCCCGACGGCCTTGCAGCTCCTGTCAGGGAGATTGAAAACACGTTTCTATTTAACAAGATGATACAGCAGTGGCTCTACCCTCCCCCGCCCTGTGTGATGATTAAATATTAAATAGGCAGCTCCTGAGACATCAAAGATCTCTGCATTGCCAGGACACCAAGGAGCAAAAAGACAAACTGCTTTATTGCCATTTCTCTGCAGGAATGGTTCCCAGTACAGGAAGGTGCATATGCCTATGCAGTGACAGATTATCAGTAGTTCACCACACAATGACCATTCTTATCCGATACAATTGCTTAAAATCCCATTCTCATACATAACACAAAAGAGACATGGTAACAGTACAATTCGTGCTTAAAATAATCATAGCATTTTATTTTCCATATGTGTTGAAGTCAGACATACGATCCTTATTACATACAGAACTGGAGAAATTAGATATTTGTGTATTCCCATTAACTGAACAGAATATTTGGTCATTAATATAAAAGAAATGTTTCAGATAAGGGCTACTTAAATGCAAATTAAATTCATGCTAGACAAGAACATTTCATTAATATAAACAAATATATATAAACATATAGCTGATCATAAGCATAAACAACTGCATGCATAAAAGCTGTCCCTCGATAATTATTCCTCGCTAAGCAGTCACCAGTCAGAAATAACTACAGCCAGACAGTCTAGCCAAGACTATGCATCTACAGAGATGAGATATCTCTCATCATCGGGGCCCTCTGTCATGTGTTATATTGCATCACCTCAAGGTTCCCAGAAACAGATTGAACATCACATACTCATTTCTACATGCATTGCTTGCATGTACATTCACAGTCTATGCCGTCGTGTTTTCGCTCCGTGAATAAAATCAGCCACACTGTGAGGCACAATTACGGAGTCTCATTTTGTGCCGGGAAGCGGGTCTGTCGGCCCTGGCTGCTTGTCAGTCATCCAGTCACCCTCAGGGACAGGCTCTCTCAGATGTCAACTTGTTATTTTGTAATTACTCTGCACAGTTTCCCAGCACACATTTCGGCAGCTGTCTTTATGGAGCCAGACTCCCCGCTGACATATAAAGTCGAGGCCCAAGAGTCACTGTCTGCCTAGATCGACAGGGTACTATATTAGGCATGTCTGCTTGAACCATAGCCTCAGAGGTTACTGACACTACAGTCCTGTCCTATTTTGTGTTTGGTATTGTGACAGGGTGCTATGGCCACACCCTCGTGGTACGGTGTTGGCCCAAGGGAACCGTAGAGCCAATTACGCGCCGGATCCCGTGTGCATTAATATAGGACGACACAAAGGAATTTGTCCAACTCCCACATCCAATGCAGTTAATTAGGCCAGCTCTTCCCTGAGAACGTGACAGAGTGTAAAAACGCCACAGTCAGGGTGGGTACCGATTCTCCCCATTCACAGCATCCAAGACAATCAAAACAATTCTGATCGTCGCCGATCCTGGGGAGGTTATGTCTGAGTGGACGGCGGCCGGAGAATACATCGTTGGCAAACAAGTCTGACGGCTCCAGACGTCAAGCTTCGCTCCGGCCAAGTGCAAACACACAATGAGTCCATTTAGAAATAAGCGTGGACTTCCCCCCAACCCCCCACCCCGGCACGCGCATACCGTGGATCATAAGCTCGCTTCCCCGAGACTGCCCCCCTCTCCTGTCAGCTCACGTGCCGCTGTCCAGCTGAGGACGCTTTTCATCTGCCGGAGCGGTGCTAATTGCCGAGCGCGTCAGCGGCAGCGGGCGCATGCAGCGGAGGGGTGATTAAATCATGCCTTCTGAATGGAGGCCAGGCAAGCGGCTGCGTTTCTCCGCCCCCCGCCCCCTCACCGAGCCCACCCTGTCTCCTCCGCCGAGCGGCAGTAAGAGCCTCGGCTCCAGCGCCAGTCTTGGCAGCTTGCGCTCCATGCCAGCGCCGCTCGGCCTCGCCGCCGCTCCTGCTTGCTCACGGCACAGACTGCGCGCCTCGGCATGGACTGGAACCTCCGGAGGATGGACAGCGAGCTGAGGGAGATCAACCCGGACCTGCTGCAGCCCAGCAAGAGCTTCAAGAAGTCATCCTCGGCCACCGTCACCCTCAACGTGGGGGGCTACCTGTACGCCACTCAGCGACAGACGCTGGCCAGGCACCCCGGGTCACTGCTGGAGGAGGTGGCCAGCGGCAAGAGGCCTGTCCAGCACGTGGACTCCATGGGCAATGCTTTCATAGATCGGGACGGGCCCGTCTTCCGCCACATCCTCAACTTCCTGCGCCTAGGCGAGCTGCTGCTGCCCGAGGACTTCAAGGAAGCCGAGCTCTTGAAGCGCGAAGCCCAGTTCTACCGCTTAGATGACCTGGCCCAGGCGGTCGGCGACTGGGAGCAGCGACAGGCTGCCCAGCAGGAGACCGCCTTCCTGGAGGTGACCGACAGCCACGAGCGTTCCCAGGGCCTCAAAGTCTACTGCAGCGACCCCACGTTCATCGAGGCGGTCAAAGGCCGCCTGGTGCAAGTCTCCAAGAGCCGTCTGGACAGTTTTCCCGAGGAATTCGAGGTCTCGTCCAACATCATCCAGTTCCGCCATTTCATCAAGTCGGAGATGGGCTCACGGCTCGTGCTGAAGGAAGACAGCACCTTCCTGTGCAAGCTGGAGTGCCTGAAGCTGGAGATCGTCTTGCTGGCTCTCAGGGGCGGTTACCGCCTCCTCACCAACCTGGACAGCAGCAGGGGGTCCGTGGTGCAATGTGAGGCCCTGCACTTCGTGAAATGACCTGTTGGAGGCGTCCGTCCAGGCTGCTCAACTGAACGGCTGAATCCACCAAGAAAGATAAAGGTTATCCTTTTCAACTTAAGAGAAAACAATATTTATGATTTCTCGCTTTACTTTGCTGTTACTCCCCCCAAAAGCCTCAGCATACAAGAATTGATGAATATTGTGTACTTCCTGCCTGCATTCAGATTCGTTTATGTCACGCACTGTTAGGTTTTAACTTCCAGCTTCCAGGCATATGGTTTTGTGCAACAGGCTGCTCAAAAAAATGTTATGATACTTATGGCAATCTTCCTGGCTCGTTTTCCTTACAATGAAACCTCCAAAGTACCCAATGATCTTGATATTATAAAACAGTGTATGAAAAATGTTACTGGCGATATTTGTTGTATTTCTTCACCTTTATACAAATCCAGGTGCAGCTCGAAAGACCAGTAAGATCAGATTTTAAATAATGCATGCTTGTATAGAAGTGGTTGTTCTAAATGGAGCGATCATATGATTTGTATCGTGAAGTGATTTACGATTTTGTGTTCTTCTGTATCTGTGATTAGGTTTTCCAGAAAAATAAAAGGTATGGTATTACGGAGGCTGTTATACTTTGTTTTAGTGCAATGCTGTAGAAATGTCTTGCAACTTCCGCTCCACGAACTACTATTGCAAGCGTGCCAAAGGTTAGGGGATGCAGGAATGTAAATTTGATCTCGAACCCTTTTCACCACCCAAGGAGTTGCTGATTTAGGCTTTTAAGCCCCCTACATCGCACTGATTTCAATGTAAGGAGGTTGCCGTAGGCTCTTGCTGGTGGGGTTGACTAAACGTGTGGAAACAAGATTCTATTAATTTGCAGTTCTCATAGTAGCGTAAATGTAAATCGAGAATGTATGAGTATTAAAGCCACCTGTCAAAGAGTATATAGTGTACGAATGAAGCGTAAGGACGTGTGGCTGCGCATTGTTTATGCCTGTGCTGCTCGCTGTAATCAGTTCGTTTTCATGGAAATCGTTTTCTTACGCACAGTAAAGCGATGTGCATCTGCTTCATAACTCGGCTCCATTCTAACATAAGATATAAGCAGCCTCCTCTCCGAAATCGATGATGTCGTGCAAGTTAATAATACTAGCGATCCCCAAAACGCATGTGTGAATTGACGATTGTTTGGATCGCGGAGAATTTCTCCGTTTGGGAAACATGCAGGATAGTAAACATCTAAAACGAGCCTTAATTTTGTTGATCTTCCCTCCAAACGTGGAAAAAAAACCCATTTCCCCTCTCCCTTCCTTTGGGAAACGGCGAACGAAACAGATGCTGTCAACTGAAAAAACGCCTTATTTAGAAAACGGATTATGGGGGAAAGCACCACACCCCCAATTGCAAAAACCAAAAGCGGCCAGTTCTGCCTGTGCAGCCGTCGTTTGGAGTTTATTCACAACTCCGACAGCCTGCCAGCTGTTTGGTTCCCTCTAGGTAAACCACGTAGTAATGAAACACATTTTAATTCTAGTTTAAATATCCCTCCTTGCGCACGTTAGAAGTTACATTTTCCAACCAGAGCAATATAGTTTTCATTTGCCGTTCCATGCAATGCACTCATACCTTTCTTAATATTGGCATTACTATGCATTTTACCCGATTTTATCTGTTTTGCAAATATATTTAAAAATGACTGACCGATCGTGATCGCCGAAGTTGATATATGATTTAATGATGATGTTGTAACGGTCCAGTAAATGTCAATGACCAGTTTAATTCATTTGATGTTCTGGACTTCACTCAAAATTCAGTGCTAATGCAACAGCTTGTCACCTCAGATCACCCATACTGAATTTTTTTTTTTTCATTTTGGGATCAGATTTCCAATGTTATGAGACTGTTGAAGTTATGAGATCATGAAAATACAATTAAATAAAATAGGTTTCTAGTTCTCCCTGGTAATTAGCCCAATAAGGGAAAAAAATTAGATGGTACCCAGAGGTAGGAAGGTTAGTATAGGAACTCGCCCCGTTAAATGTCTTGGGTGTTCAGATGGACAAACACATGCAGATATTTTGCATATGGTTACTCCCACTACAGAGCAGACTACAGCCCCACACAGAAGAAACCATCTGCTTTGGGTAACTGTCATCTGCTTATCATAAATCACACGGATCAGAAGGGCACTCTCTTTACCCAGGCATTGGGCCGTCCACCATCTAAGTCCGGGCCGTGGTGCAGCTCGATCTCCAGGCCAGCTGTCCTGCTTCCATGGCAGCTTTGATTATTGATTGGTGGACGTGGTACCAAGGAGACACTGATTCCTGCTGATGGGAGATGGGCAACAGCCTCACTGACAGGAAGTGCATATTCTCTGCCTACTCGTCCATGGGGTGCCTCTATATTCATTTGCTACCGACACATCAAATCTTTCTCACATTAGAAGTCGGGTTGGTTTTTTTTTTCCCCTCCAGGATTTTATATTACATCCATCTGCGACACCACAAGCAAGATCACGGACAGGCCGACGGCGCAGACATGCCCCGTGTCCCTCCCGACTTCCCCGTTTAAGCCGCACCCCTCACATTCTCACAGTGGCAGTAATGGGGTGACCTGAGGGGGCTGACGTGTGAGCCAGCCCCACGAACCGTTACCTCAGAATTCACAAAAGCCCTCCTAAGCAGCACACACTTCTTTCAACAGTGCCGCTCGCCAACAGATCCGCGTGCACAATTATGCTTTCACCATTTGCTGGTGCAGCAGGTCCAGCACACCCACTCACCCAGATTTTAAGAAACTTATTTCTAGTTTGTTAAAAAATAAATAAATAAATACTTAAGGCACGACACCAGGCAGTCGATACGCATAATGTGCACTAATAAGCTTCCCTTCATGCACCCGGAAAATATGCATTACATTTAGGTACCAGTGGGGGGAGCAGCGGTTTGGGAGCCTTTGTGTGTGTAGTTTGTATGTTCCTCCTGTGTTTTATGGGTTGCTCCAAGGCACTCTCTCCCTCTCTCCAAAAGGTCTGTGTTCTGAGCCTCCTAGGATAGACTGTTGGTAGATGAATGGATGGAAGAAGATATAAAAGCATGTTTTTTTTTTCATGCTATGGCCACAATCAGTTAAAAATGTGGCCAAGAGATATATCACACATTTGATAAATTTTCCCCTCTAAACAGGGCGTGTGCTCCCTTCAAATGCATATTATCTAAACCATTTGTCGTAGCTCTCCCACAGCTCTCGGGCGAAGCAGGGACGCGGAGGTCTAGCACAGATGGGATTCTTGCACACAAAAGGATGAATGTGCCGAGGGACTTTTTCCCTCTGCAGCGCGGACCCACATTCACAACACGCTCACAGATGCAAAGACACAAAGGGCGCTGCGCCTTTAAGAAAGGGCCGCGCGATCCAAGCGAATTGACCGCAATGGCAGCGGCTCGGAAAATAGGATTGATTCTGCGACGGGAACTGCCACTTAATCACAAAAGGATGCGATGGACATGCCTACTGAGAAAGACGAAAAGCAGGCGGTAATGTGCTCCCCCCCCCCTTTCCCGAAAGCGACAGTTGCTGTGTTGGCCAACCAGATTGGCAATAAAAAAGGTTTGTGTGCTCCTCTGGTACATTGCTGTCGGACACTATCTAACCGCAATTACTTCAATAAGATGTAACCCTTTTAGTCTAACATTTGCAATGATGTTCACCCATCTGTACAAATGGTTAACCCCTATCCTGTGTTTGGGGTCAGTCTGACCCCAGAGCATCATTAAACGGTAGACAAATTTCACATGGGGAAATTATCATGGGAAAAGGGTTAAACATTCCAAGTTAAGCTGGAAGAAAGCAACACTCTACCAGCTAAGTATTTAACATTGATTTCAAATTAGGAAAACAATGTGATGTCAATTAAAGACCAAAGATCTCGGTTATATTCATTTCTGGCAGCTAAACTACCAGAACACGAACGAATCAAGGCAGTCAAAATAAACACTCCATTCGCTCTCCTCTCGCTGGGTTGCTGAGGAGCACTCGAACGACCACCTGCCACGATAACGTCGCGAAGTTTATAAAAAGCAGCACCGCTTCCCGAAAAGTGCTTCTCCTCCTGCCGGGTCAGCAGCCGCAGCACCTAGCCTGGAAACACCTGGAACATCCGATACAGTGCGTTTCATTATTCATTATTGGCCAAGAAACGAGCCCCCAGCCGCCGACGAGCAGCGCAGAGGGGCTGCAGCAGAGCGACACCCCTCCCGAAGCCCGCATTCGCCGCCAACTTCTGTGGCGAGACCTGTTGCTTAGCAACTACTTAATCAGTACCTGCAGCTCGTGTAAGCTTGGCAGAAAGCAGGGGCCGAGAAAGGGGGGGGGGGATGAAAACCGCAATTTACATTCCACACATTTCTGTATCAATCGAGTCTTTAATGGACCCAATTAGCTTGACCGCTGCGGAAAACGTATTTGCAGACGCGCACCCTCTAATCTCCATGCAGATTACCGGCGAGAGTCACCGGCTCGGACAAGCTTACACATGTAGTGTCCAGTGATACGGATGCAGATGTGGACAGACGCAGCTTATTGTGTTTATTTTCCTATACTCAAAACAAACAAAAAAAATTATATTCAAACTAAGAACAAAATGAACACAAAATATAGCATTATTAAGCATAAAATGTGCTATAGTATCCAAGACAGAGTAACGTCATGTAAATAGAGACTTTACTGACAAACCCTGTTGGTACATGTTTGTACTTATGTTTTTGCAACCAGAGAGCAATTTATAAAAGGCTGTTCTCAGTGACATTTCAATTTCCAGATTGTTTTGATATGCAGTTACACTTAATCTCTCACAAGGATAAATGCATGATATTTGCAAAACCTGATCAGAATGTGCACAGTCAGACAGGCAAAGAAAATATGCTGACAATGTTCACATTTAGTATTTATCACGGAGACTTGCTACTGAAAGTCTAACAGAGGGCTTAGCGCCACCCAGTGGCGAAAAAAAAAGCCATTGAGCTCTTTGGAACTGTTCATTTTCTTTCAAACTGTTAAGCTCTGGGATTTTTGGCTTTGGGAACCACTCATGCAAAAACCCAAACCACTTCAAAATTATGTGATAAGCTTTAGGACAACTAGCCGTACTAATTGGATCAATCTGTTGTGTAGGTTGACTTTGGCCAGGTCTTAAATTTCTGAAAAACATTATGGATAGGCAAACTGCATATTATTTAAGTCAGACCAGCTGTAACACTGAGAAAGCATTAAGGGCTGGAAACCATGACTGAATGCCCAGGCACATTTCACTTGCTTTAAGACAATTCTATAACTAAAACACAACATTATTTGAAAAAGATCATTTTAGCTTTACTCTCTATAGGAAAGTACAGGGATCAATTGATAACATTTGAATTAAAACTCCAAAGTAACACCTAATTAAATAAATTCATCATGTGAGATTAAAATATTATTTTAATGATAAATGCTGAAATTTAATCTTCACAAAAAAGAAACATTAGGCCCTTCAATATACCTTAAGGTTTGTGAGATGAAACAAAAACATTCGAAAGCAAGATTTTATTCACTTTAATTAAAAACAAACACTCTGGCATTTCAAAGTATTCCTCAAATAAAGAAAATGCGAATGCCAAGTTCCATTTTTAAAGTTCTGAGGGGAGAGTAACATTTGATGTGGTGCTAAGCGACCTTAGAGACTTTTAAAGTGAACAGCCAACACACTGGTCCTCAAAATATCTGACGATGACGTTCATTCGGCCTACACTAGGAAAGTAAACATATTAGTCTAAATACGAACCTGTGCTTGAAAGACTCCTGCTGGCATGCCACCTGATGCAAGAGCAGGACCTTTAAATGCAATCCCCAGCTAGGAACAGGCTATAATAGGGAATTATTTCTGTTCTTTTCTGGTGCCCATCCCACACACACACACACACACACAAACAAAATAAAGTTAGATTGTGAACCATCAGATCCATCAGATCCCACATCTTAAGCCTTTGTAAATTACAGAGCTGCTTCGATGGGACAGGATCCAAAGCACTTTCCTCACACGACCTACAAGAACATGCGGTCCTTGCTATGCGAGAAGCGAGTGTTTAGCTCCTGGGACTTCTTCAGCAGGGATCGCTTCTGGGCCTCGTCAAAGCGGTTCACCTGGAGATCCGCATCGCGGTCGAAGGGCCTCCTCTCCTCCGGCTTACTAGCCTCTGCCTTGTCTTTGCTCTTCATCTTCTTGGTGTGTAGACTGAGGAGTGACTCCGCCCGCTTGGACTCCTTTTTGAAAAAGGCACAGAGCAGACATTTAGCCATTTCAGACTCAAGCAGCGCTCCATTGCAGCTGGTGGAGCTGAGCTTACATTGTACTTGGACACCTTCTTTGCCATCTGGAGGTCCTTTTGGGAGAAGCGTGGTGAATCCTCCTCCTCCTCCTCTTGTGGCTCACCACGTTGCTTCTTCTCCAGACTCTCCTTTGAGAGGGACAGAACAAAAAAGAAAAAAAAAAATTCAATAAGTAAACAGATCAACCCGCTCTTGGTGATTAATCACCATGGACTGTAAAAGCATGCTGCGCGATCATACTATTTCTGTAAGTAAATGACAAACCGCAGAGGTTCCCTCGTCTTACTGAGCTTCCACAACACTTTCCCAAATTATACAAATTGCTGAAATGATAAGCTATGGTTGTTGCCATGGATACGAGCATCCGACTAAGCTTGTAAGTACTGTGTTGGTAGATGGACGTGCCTTGGCTTTGCGCTCGCGGTCTGCGGGGGTGTCTGTCCAAATGGAGCGATCTTTGTCCTCCGGTCCGGACCTCTTCTTGAAGCTGCGAGCTCCCAGGCCAATGTGCTGGAGCTCAGGTGGAAGCTCAGTCATCCAAGCTTCCCGGGAGAGCTCTTTGGGACCGCTCTGCAAGTGTAAGCATATCCATTACATCCTCCTCCCCAAATTACTGTATTCATACAGCTCAACAAGTAGTGCATGGCGCCAACAATCCAAAGGTCATGGGTTCAAATCCCAGTGAGTGCACATTAATAATCCTTGCCTCTACTATAAGCAGCTTTGGATAAAATTGTCAGATAAATGAATTAAATATATAAATGTAATTGGTCAAGAGAGCCAATGGGCATGTTCTGACTATCCATTTCAACTCAAGTGATATGCTGCTTTACTTAAACATTTGGATATTTGTAATATAAAAATGACAACCAGTTATATTACTCTTCTTAAAAGAAATAGTTCAATTGTTTTGTTGACATGTGGAAATATGCAATATTCAATAATTAACATTCCTAAATCAAAGATTCAGCATTTAAGGACAAAAACACAGAATGAAAGATAAAAGTACTCTTATAAAATGAGTCCAAGTGAGGGTCCTTACATCACCATGAATAAGTTTCTCTTTCATTCTGCTTGCTCGGAGCTCAAATTCCATGGCAACATTGCTGCACACGACTCCCTGGGCAGGCATAGGCCCGATAACGGCGTCACCCTCACCATCACTGCTGGAAGCCTGTACAGACACGGCCACATACACAGCATTGACACGGCGGTTCCAGCACCCAGAAGCATCTGCTACACAGAAACTGGACTTCACCTTTGAAGAATTCCAGTACTACGCATTACAATATTTCCGAAAACTAGATAATAAACCCCTCCTAAGACTTGGCAAAAATGCAACAGACTAAATTGTTTCTGGGGAAATGATATGAAAAGCTGTGATTGGCAATGCCCCATGAGCCTGGGCTGGATACGTAGCTAGCAGATTAGCAGGCAAATGGACAGATGGGTGGAGAGATGTTTCACAATATCGTTCCCCACCTCTGCCACATAACCTGGAGGCAGCGCTGGCCCAGAGAAGACCTGGCCATCTTCTTCATTGCTGTCATCATTACTGTGGTGAGTAGACTTGAGAAATCCTGGGGGAAGGGCAGGGCCCAGCACTGGCCTGGCAATAAAACATATGGACTCATTTTCTACATCAAGTTTTTATTTTACTACACAACTCGTTGCTTACACTCCTCTCTATATAATTATTGATAGAGACCGGGGTACAACAGCAACAGGTCGGCTTGTGAGTCTGGGAACGTTGCCTGTTAGTACCTTTCTGGCGAGCACTGCTTCTGGTATCCTGGAGGAAGAGCAGGCCCAAAGAAACCATCATCTTCATCCCTGCCATCTTTCCCGGATTCTTCAAACCTACCTTGCTTGCTTGAGAAAAAAAAAATTCATATAGTTTTCAAGCTAGCAAAAGATCATGCCATACAAACCAGGCTCTTCACTACCAGTACTCCCCTTATTTATTATGATTGTATTCAAATTTTGGTCAGCTGGCTGGCATGAGACTTTCAATTCGAGACAAGTCAGCACACACATGCACATGCATTTACATGCATGTAAAAGTTTTATTGCCTTGTAAATTGTTTGTGGGGTTTGCAAACTCCCCCTACGGTTTTGATGTAGCTAATTTTAGGTTTATAATGGAATAATATAGATTTGTTGTAAGATTTCTTGCATTAGAGTGTGAGGCCCTGAAAGCATGAGACTCACACCAGATTCATGAGAGTTGGCAACCTTGTCTTCTGACTGCCCAGTATTCAATCACACAGCTTAGTTCCTTTATATCACACTCCATGAGATATTTCCTTTCACGTTCCAGTAACTCACTTACGCTGGAGTGTTATACTATAAGATGTACTATTGCAACAATATTGCACCTCGTTCATCAGTAATGTGCTGCCACACAGTGTGAGGTTCAATAAAGGACGTCTCAGCCGCCCACGTACTTTGATGTCGGCCCATCGTCTATCTCCTGTGTAACAGTAGGCCTACTTCTCTTGAAGACCACCTCCTCCTGTTCGCTGTTATCCGACGAACTAGAGTCATCCGCCGGTTTGTATCCCGGGGGAAGCGCCGGACCTGCAACTGCGGAAAGAGCTGCGTTGAAAAAACATCTGCACCTCCAAAACCGAAAACCTGTCACTCGAAGCATCACTATTCCCAGCCACTAAGCAAGCCAATGCAACTTCGATTCCACAATAAGTCGGATGGGCGTATCCTACAAAGAATACGGTTTTATAACGTACTTGGGAGTATCCAGCTATGGAATTCCACTAGTTACTGGTATGCAGTATTCTCGTTACAGATGCTGTATATTAAACAGTTGGCGTTAGAAAAAAAAATCAACTTCGCACAAAGTAAAATTATTGATATGTACCTTCTCCATCAGAGTCATCGTTCGCGCGGTTTTTAATCCATGGTGGTAGGGCAGGTCCAATTAAAGCGTCATCCTCTGACATAATTGTAAAAAAATCATAAAATATCTACGGTCCTTGTAGGTTCTTGTGTTTTGAACCTTTGACCCCGCTATGCTCCGGAAGTGAATGAATGAGAACCCGGAGACAGTCGCACATACTGCCACCTTGTGTTCGGTACTTTAAAACACTTCGTTATTGTGTGTACGTATTTATAAAGGCAGAGAAAACATTGTTTCGATGACATATTTTAATTGTGTGTTTGTATGTTATCAATTTATAAGCGCATTTCTATTAAACAACCTTTCAGAAAAGGGTGACCAGGCTGTTTCCGGATGTGACGTAGGACGTATTACCCACATGGCTTGGGAACCGAGTGGAAGGCATGTGCAAGACTCTCCAAACAAGTTTTCGAACGTCGTTTTGTTGCTGAAGTTTGTGTCACCATGAACGACTTTACACCATTTCCACCTCCATTCTTCAACAGCCAAGCCCAAGACTCCGTACTACGACCTCCGGTGTTTAACTGGCAGCATCGTCCCGGCAACTTTAACTCTGGTAATGGGAACTGGTTTCAGCCTCCGTCTGGACCGTGGGTTAGGACCCCTCCACTGAACTGTTACAGGGCACCTACGCATTGGAGCAGTGGCTTCGATCCAAACCGTAATGGTGAGTTGCTGTTTGTACCTACCCGCAAAACGTCGGAGAAAAGTCACATCGGCAAAAGTAACTGATAGTCCTTGATATTATTTCAAGTTGTGCTTAGTTAACGCCTGTATGCTGCATTCCCTCCGATGTGAGGAGAATTTACAATGACCGACCAGTTAACTGGACGAAATACCGTATGTTTTTGTCGTTTTTGTTTTAGGTCACTATCCCAACACGGGGTATCAGCACCATCTCCAGGAAAATGCACACGAGGGGAGAAACAAGGTGGTATCATATGGAGCTGTAATCTGACTTAGTTGTAATCAATATGCCCACCAAGGCCGCAGTAACCGTTCTGACTAACAGTAAAATAGCTAGTGTTAAAGCCTCAAATTGAGTTCAAAGAGGAAATATTCTACTGTACTGGGAAAATGACATATAACTTTTGTGCTGTTCTTATTTTTTCAGAAAAGGAAAAAGGAGCCGGTGTTTATGCATTTCTGTGACACCTGTGACAGAGGATTTAAAAATCAAGGGAAGTACGATGAACACTTGGGACAGCATGTTAAGGTGGGGATCAGTCACGGTTTACATTTCTGCTCCTTGGTATTAAAACGTCACTCACCCTCATTTTCTGAATGAAGTCCAGTATTTCTGTTTGTCAGTGGGAGTGTTAAAACATGCCTTTTTTTTTAGTGTTCAGTGGAAGGCTGCAGTTTCACAGCTCATGAGAAACTTGTCAGTATTCACTGGAGAAATGTAAGCAAAACTGAATTTTTGTTGTAGTTGACAATTCATGTTTCACAATTAAGTCCAATGTTATGCTATTTTATCTTTTCTGAAATATGCTTGCAGTTATATAGTTGTTGCAACAAGAATTCTATCAATTTTGTTAGAGCCATGCGCCTGGAGCGAAGAGGATTAAGCTTGACACCACAGAAGAAATTGCAAAATGGAGAGAGGAGAGAAGAAAGTCAGACAACTTTAAATCTCTCACTGTGTTCCCTTTCTTCTAGACCCTTTAGCTGGCATTCTTCTTTTGTCCTAAGTACCCTTCAAATATAGATGTCCTAAGTAATGGGCTGATTGGATTGTACATCTGTACAGTTCTGAATTTTTTACAGAAAAGCCACTAGGGGGAGCAGATGTTATGATTTTTCATGTGTATGGGGAAGTTGTATTTTTTTTCTTTTTTTACTTTTATTATAGCCTATAGAAATGGAACAAAGTACACCAAATAACAGTTTACTATTTGCTTTTATTGAAATACACAGTATAATGCAGGAATATTTAAGGATTATAAATATAAATCCATTGTATTTTAAAGCCGATAACTGTGGACAACCGTTGTTTCTTAGGAACTATCCCACTGTATCCAATGTGGAAAGGAAGAGGAGGATAATGGAGGATCGCGAAGAAAGGGGAGAGGTTCTGGAAACGGCACAGTTTGGGTACGCTGCGCTTTTAGACTCATTTGCTGAGATATTCGATACTGTCTTTTGATATCCTGCCTCTCAGGTCTGGATACAAAGTAAAAGGTAAATGGGACATTATCTGGAAGAAAATTAAGTGTTTTTGCTGAATGTACTTGTGCTGCTTTGGGGTATATGGGTACCGACGTCTCGCTAGCGTTCTCAGCATCTGCATTAATTCTGCTGTCCTGCAGTGTGGCATGTTCTTGATGGATCTCAAGAGTGCATGAGCTTTCTGCATGAGCTCACCCAGTGCTGTCCCCTACTCAGGCGAATGAGAGGAAGGGGCCGCGGCTCCTATCGGCGAGGGGGGAGGTTCCAAAACAACCAGAGAAGGGCATGGACAAGGCCGGGGGTGCCTGACCATATGATGGGACAGACCGCCACGGCGCCCCTTAAACGTAGCCACAATGATGGCGATCCCCTCGGAGCCATTGTTAGCAGTGACCCAGGTCAGAGGTCGCCTGTTTCTTTTGTCAGTTAACTTTGTATTCTGATGTGGGGTTTATCGCACTACATTCCATCGCAGTTACTGGCAAATGTTTGTGCTCTTCGGAAATGAGGGATGTTGCATTGTGAAGGTCTACTAGATCATCAGGACAAAGGAGGCCATTTGTGGCTACAGCTGCTACGTGCCTTTCACCACCGTTTTATAACGTGTGGGCATTTCGTCTTAACGGGCATACTCGGTGTTCTGGAGCTAATCTTTTAATAGAAGTGTGTTGAAAGTCCATGGTCTGTCCTTGTAGAGTCTGACAAGGACGAAGCGACCAACGCTGGAAATGACTGCATAACTGTGACCCCAAAGCATGTGACCTCCGGTCTAGGTGCCCTAGTGGCCAACTACAACTCCACCTCTGAGAGTGACCAGGAACCAGAAGGTGGGGCATCTTGTTGATGCTCAGTGAGACCGATCTACCTCCTGGCATTCTTTTGTAGACCTTTTATGTTTTTGGTCAAGATTTAAGGCATTTCTTGTTTATAGACTTGATTATAGACTGTTTATAGAATTTTGTAACCAGTAAAACACTATCGTTTTCCATTCTTGAAATATGTTGGTCATAATTCTAAGATTTATTTGCCGAGTGCAATTATAAAAAAAATATGACATTGTTCTCTTATGTCGTGAAACATTTGGTACTAATTTGGCAATGTTGCATGTTGTGATATTAGGCTTTTTTTCTCTAAGCGTGTTATGCATTGAGTAACATCACAACAGGCAGGGAACTGAATTCTGATAGGGAGTTACATTCAGGCATGTGACGGTAACAGTAACATGTGGTTCCTCTTCCAGCTCTACCTATTCTAAAGGTCAGCAAGGTGCTTGAGGAGAACCAGGTCATGCTGAAGACCCTGCCGGAGAGTGTCCAGGATCAGCCACTTCCCCGGAAACCAAGCGCTCCACCAGCCACGGCTGCGGCATGGCCTAGCGCTGCCCCCAATAGGCCTGGAAGAGGAGGGCGTCCTTTCCGAGGCCAGACTGCACCTCAGCAGCGCCGGCCCACACTCCTGGAGATGGTGAGACCCCGGTCCGTCCAAGGAGACTGGTGCATAAAGTCCCCTGTGGGAGCTGCTGAGTATATAAAACAGCCCTGGGACATCTGTCCACCCATCCATTTGTTTTGAGTTATTTAGAGAAATATTTCAGTTCTGAGCTTTTATTTATTGTCAGAAAAGTACATTTTAAGAGTACAGCTGTATTTCCCAGTCTGAGGCACACAAAACCAGGGATGTCCTGATCCTCTCTTTTTTTTTTGTACCCCAATCCGTTCCATTCAGTGTTTATCTGCCAATTCCGAGTCCCAGTACAACCTTTTAATGAATATTTAAATATACATAAACATACAGTAGGTGTTGCTGCCTTCCTTTAAGCGAGTAAGCCACACGATTTCAATGTTCCTCTTTATGATGTTTCTCCAAGTGCCTAATCTGATTTGCTGTATTAAGCTGTTTTGCTACCTCCTCTCGAAAGGATGGCATTGCAAACATTGCAGGCAGCTGTTTGGGCTACTTTGAGATTCCAGTTTGAAGAATTTCCACACGGCAGGGATCTCCCTAGTTTATAGTTTCAGGCCATGTGCCTCAGGCTTAGTGCCTCCGGTTACAGAACTGTACAATCTGCACGACTGACAGAATTTGGGCGGACACCACAAATTTATATAGGTCTGGCTTTGGAATCCAACACCATTCAATTAAAAATTGCCTGGCTCGATTGCGATCTTTGATAGCGGCTCGGGACATCACTGCATAGGCTTCATTTGCAAGCCCCGTTCCCTAATCACGGTGCACTTAGCTCACCTTGAGTCTTCATTAGAGAGACCAGATCGGGCCGCAGTGCAGCTATAAGGGTGGGTAGCTCGTCTCTGGTGCCAGGTGGGATGCTGCTGTGTAAATGGGCAATAATCGTAGGTTGTTAGGCAGATGACATGTCTAAGTAATAAAAGAAATTGCAGCGGTTATTATAAGAAATTTATTCTCGTTTTAATTCTAGTCCCATTGATCAGAAATGCTGTCAGCTTACTTTTTTTTTTTCCCTGGTAGAGGGTGTTGCTTTGCTCTGCTAGTAAAGGATCTCAGTCCGTTGAGAATAACAATTTTGCTTTCTTATTTAAAAACCGCCTAAAATACTTGGAAGGAAAGCTTATTTATTTGAGGCGAGGTAATGATTAGTTGAATCATGTGGTTGAATGCCTGGCTAAAACAAAAGCCTGTAAACAGCACTGCCCCCCCCGCCCCCAGAAGCGGGCTTGAGTAGCTGTCCGCTGGGGCGGCAAGTTCGACGCGTTTCCCAGACCGATCCGGCGGTGACCGATCCGGCGGTGACCTCATCGGCGGCCAGCTGAAGTTTGCTGACAGCAGATGCGAGCGCAGTGTCTATACCTGGAGTGGGTCCAGTCATTCAGCAGTACAGAATAGGGTGTCGAGGGCCGACATGCTGAATATATGCACTCAATGGGGTTGCCAGGCTACTGGCCCCTCTGGGCAATTCCAGAGAGCTAACCCCGGCTGGAGAAAGGAATTTGTATTCACATAAGAAGATTTGTGGGTGAACGGGACGGGATAATGTGGTTTAGTACCATTCATTGGGCACTTACGATTCATAAACTCAATCAGTGTACAATGCATCACCAGTGAAAAAGAAGCCTAGGTCGGAAACTAACTAAAATTTATTACGCCTAGTCATTAACTTTTTTTTTTCTTTCTTGCTTGTTTTTTAAATAAGCAGTGCTCGTTAACTTGTATTTGTGTGTGGCCATATAACACGCTTTCGGTAAATGTATTTGCAATTAAGTGTAAGGGAATAAATTTAGTCTTTTATGGATACTTGCATGCCTATGGCTATGTTAAAGAGTTTTTCTCCTCTTCCCATCCTACAAATTATGAAGAATTTACAGCACTTCAAACAAGTATTGAGGAGGGGGTTGTTAACTGTAACAAAACTGCTTCAGATTACTGCATTTATCCACTGTAGTTTATTTTCTAATCAATAACAGTTTGAGATCTTTGAGCAAGAATCGAATCCTCAGTTGAGTTTTTAAGCAGCTGAAGCGACTGATGGCCTGGTCGTTTCAGTAAGAATGTCTTCATTGTGTCCCCATAGCTGCTGGCGCCTGAGATCCGCCATGAGAGGAATGTGCTCCTGCAGTGTGTCCGCTTTGTCGTGCGGAACGCTTTCTTCGGCCTGGACGACAAAGCTGACGGGAGCGTGGTGGTGGGCAGAAGTTCTGTCGCCGTGCCTGAAGGAACGCGCCAACCGCAGACTGAAACCGGAGAAGCCACATCTGATGGAAACCTCCAGCATGGCCTAGACCTTCCCGAGCAGCATATTGGGGCCGTTAGAAGCCAACATGCCTCAGAGGCTCGCAGTCTAGATGGGTCCGCGCAAGACTGTGGACAGGACTCCGGCAACCCGGGACCTTTAACAGAGAAAACGGCAGCATCTGGAGACCACTGTCCGACAAGAAGTGACGAAAAGAGCCAGCGACCTGTAGAACATGAGGAACAAGTGGAGAACATTTTAGATGAGGAGCGGGACGTTGATAGAGATATGCGTCACTCTGAAGACGTAAAACCGGGTGAGAATACTCAACAT